>JADBJO010004345.1:73549-99071 GCA_016801955.1 Conus betulinus | reverse complement strand
CGACGACGTGGCGTGTGTGACGCAGTCCGACCTTGACAGACAACAGTTTTGTTGCTGTAGACATGTATACGTCATGCTCCTTAAATACGCACGGGACGCACGATGGGTTGGAGATGTTTCCCCAACCTCGCACTTCAGCTGCCCGGTGAATACACGCCATCGAGCACATGCTGTTTCAGTAAGCGAGCTTGGTGATCGCAACACGCAGACACACACACTGCAGCAGTGGGTGAAAACAGGGAATAAAAACCAAAGACTACAACCACCAGGAAGGGGAAGAGGGGGTGGACAACTGAAAGGGGGGAAGGGTGGGAACACAAATACACGTAAATAGGGATATGGCCAAAGCCTAATGTCATGACAATGTGTACGTGGAACTGCAACGGTTGGTTGCAAAAACTTGACATCAAAGATGTGGTCAAGTCGTTATTGTCTTTTGATATATTTTCGTTAAATGAAACATTTTGTTGACTCTGATCAATATGAATATTCTGTATTTAAGGAGCATGACGTATACATGTCTACAGCAACACAAACTATCTGCTAATGCCAGAAAGTCTGGGGGAGTACTTGTGTTTGTCCGCAAGTCATTTTCTCAATTTGTGCGGAGAATTGAAGTAAAATACAAACACATGGTGGTGCTGGAAGTAGACAAAACTCTGTTTAACCTCAATAAAAATGTATTCTTGATTTGTCTGTACATTCATCCTTATGATAGCAGGTATTGGAATTATGCAGAACACGGATTTGGTATGGAAGTGCTAGAGCAGTGTATCGTTGATTTGTATGAACGGATAGAGGACTTTTTTCTTATCGTCATTGGTGACATGAACGCGAGGACGGGTTGTGCAAACGCTGTGTCCGCGGCAGTTGATGGGGGCTTTGACGGTGGGATCTGTGTGCAAACTGTGAGGGAGGAAGATCAGCTCTCTGAAAGGAAATCAGATGACAAAGAAAAGAACGCGTGTGGCAAAGAGCTCTTGGATTTGTGTTCGATATTTGATTGTGTCATTTTGAACGGCCTTTGTCGTTTTGGTTTTGATGAATCGCTAACATTTGTTGCATCCACAGGTGGTAGCACGATTGACTGTGTGTGTAGTAATGTCCAGAGAATTGTGTTTGGGAAATATTATTCGTTCATTGAATGTTGTTTCCTTTACTGATTCGCCGCATTTCCCAGTATCATTGTCACTTAATATGCCGGATGCTGTTGCTAGGTCACAAAGTGCACATGATAAAAAAATGGATTGATAAACTGATTTGGGATCACAGTAAGGAAGACTTATTTATTAATGTTTTAGGTTCCGCAGATCTGCAGCATAGGTGCGGGAATGCTTTTTCTCTTTTTTAGGACGGCAACATTAATCAAGCATTAAAATTTTACTGAGGTGTTGTTAAAGGCAAGTGATTGTATGCAGAAACGGATTTTGGTTAGAGAGGGGACCAGCGTGAAGCACGCTTTGGTTTGATACCGACTGTAATGTGGCAAAGCTCAGTGCTAGAAGTCTGCTAGCAATGTCCTGGAGAACTAAGGATGATGATGGCAGAGCAAAATATGTTGAAGCTCGTTAAACATACAAGAATTCGATAAAGAAAAAGAAAACAAGCTATAAACGTGACAAAGCTAGACATCTAGCGTCCCTGCATAATAATAGTAAATTGTTTTGGAAGGAACTGAAACAGGGGAGTGGAAAAAAAGAAAACCGGTATTTCAAAAGATATAACGACGGATCAGAGGTATACACATTTCCAACAAGTGTTCAATAGTGAGGTTAGATCAGACAATAATGGACAGGGTGGAGAAAGTCAAGATGTGATATTTATTGACTGCAGCGAACTGAACCGTATCATTTCCGAGCAGGAAGTGTCTGATGCTATAAAAAAATTAAAACGGGGTAAGCCTGTGGGGTGGATAATATTTTCAGCAGAAATGCTAAAACTGGCGGATAAAGTAGCTGTTCATTTCTTAACGAAACTGTTCAACATTCTGTTTGACCGGGGGGTATATATCCAGACCAATGGACAAAGGGAATTATTGTACCTATCTTCAAAAAAGGGGATCATAACTCAGCTGATAATTATTGGGGTGTGTCTCTACTGAGCTTAATCAGTAAATGTTATACATCAATTTTGAACAAGAGACTCGTTGAATGGGTGGATAAACATAGCAGGATTACGGAGTCCCAAGCTGGATTCAGGCGTGGATACTCCACAATAGATCACATTTTTACTCTCAATTCAATTGTCGAAAAAACTGTTGTCAAAGAAGGGTGGTAAACTTTACGCTTGTTTCGTTGATCTGAGGAAAGCGTTTGACTCGGTTCAGCGACAACCTCTATTCAACATTTTGACTAAAAATGGAATACATGGAAAATTTCTTATTGCTATTCATGCTATGTACAAATCTGTTTTGTCTTGTGTACGTACTGAAGATGGATTAACTGAGTTTTTTGACTGCCCCGTGTGCCTTAGACAGGGATGCATGTTAAGCCCGATTTTATTTTCGCCATATGTAAATGAAATAGCAGCAGCAGATGTGTGGATAGCAAAGGGGTTCATGGTATTCAAATCTTGCCTGGATTAGCGGAACTTTATCTCCTCTTGTTCGCAGATGACATTGTATTATTATCCAGCACGGCTATTGGTTTACAAAATCAAATTAATACGTTGAACAGTGCTTGCAAAAACCTATTTTTGACTGTAAATACGGAGAAGACGAAAGTCATGGTGTTTCGAAAAGGCGGATTTTTAGGGAAAAAAAGAAAACTGGAATCTTGATGGAAATCCATTAGAGGTAGTAAACGAGTACAATTACCTGGGATACGTTTTTACAACAAAATGAGTATAAAGAGAGGAGTAGATGCTCTTGCAGTGAAAGGTAAGAGAGCATGTGTTGACTGTGTAAAACATATAACAAAGTTGAATGACATTTCCAAAGCCTGTTTCTTTCGAATCTTTGATGCTCAGGTGCAGCCCATTCTCTTGTATGCCTCAGAAATGTGGGGGCTTCAAAGGCTTGATAATATAGAAAAAAAATACATTCTTTTGCCTGTAAACGTTTTTTGAATGTACCTCTTCGAGTACCAACACAAATTTGTCTATGGAGAAACTGAACGCTACCCTTTGTACATAAACAGTGCAGTCAGATGTACGTTATTGGCTCAAATTATTGAAAATGGATTCATACAGATTACCCAGACAAGCATACTCAATGCTTTTTAATTTAGATGAAAAGGGCAAAAAATGTTGGGTAACTTTAGTTAAAAATACTCTGTGCAGTCTCGGATTTGGATATGTATGGTTGCAACAAGGTGTGGGCTGTGAGCAGACTTTTGTATCATTGTTCAAACAGAGAATGAAAGATATATATAGACAAGAATGGGATGAATCTGTAATGGTTAAGGAAATATACCAAAGATATAGTTCGTTTAAAACGAGCTTTGAAAGTGAACGCTATTTCGAATTCATTGATATAAAATGTTTTCGAGATTGCTTGATAAAGCTACGTCTTGGTTTGCTGCCGATCAATGGATCCTTCTTCAGAAGAATGTTCCAGAAAAATGGAAATTTTATGTGTGCAGTTTGCAATGAGCTTGAAGACGAAGATCATTTTGTAAACAAGTGTGTTCTTTACAAGAATTTAAGAGTGAAATGTTTGATTATTATGAGACAGCAACCGTATGTCAGTTTATTAAGAAATGGCTCTGATTAGTAATATTCGCAGCTTAGTGTATACCTTTTTAATGCATTGAAGCTAAGACGGGTTTACAACGAAAATCTGGATGCATTGTAAAATCATTTTGTCTGATTTTGTCGTAAAAGTCTACAACTTTATGTTTTGTGTTAGACTCTCTCTCTCTCTCTCTCTCTCTCTCTCTCTCTCTCTCTCTCTCTCTCTCTTCTACCCATCTTCCCTTTAAAAAAACCGAAATCGTATATAAACCCTGATTTTCCCAAGGAATGTATATATTCCCTTAAAATACGTTTTCATTGTAACATATTTTTGTTACGGACAAGAGGCATATCGTGTAATAGATTTCTGGGGGAAAGAGGCATATCGTGTAATAGATTTCTGGGGGAAGAGGCATATCGTGTAATAGATTTCTGGGGAAAGAGGCATATCGTGTAATAGATTTCTGGGGGAAAGAGGCATATCGTGTAATAGATTTCTGGGGAAAGAGGCATATCGTGTAATAAATAATTTAAAGAAAACGAAAACGACCTGGGAATAATCAAAACTACTCTGAAAGCTGAACAAAGCAAAACACTTTTTTTTTGGTCTCCAATCGACGTTTTCTTTTTTTTGGTGATCAAATTTTTCCTTAGTGGTTGAAGGATTTGATAATTACCCTCCCCCCTCCCCTACCCCCCGCCTCTCTTTCTCCCACTCTGTACCTTCTCCTTCCCCGCCTCTCTCTTTCTCCCTCTCTGTACCTTCTCCCTCCCCTGTCTGTCTTTCTCCCTCTCTGTACCTTTTCCCTCCCCCCCTCTCTTACCTTGCCCTCTCTCTTTCTCCTTCTCTGTACCTTCTCCCTCCCCCCTCTCCTACCCCGCCCTCTCTTTCTCCCTCTCCCCCTCTTCTCTGCCTCTCTGTGCTCTGTCTTATACAATATGCCAGTGTAATATAGAAAGAAAAAAACAAGAACATATATATATATATATATAATTATAAACAAAGCTTGCTTTTATGTCTTAGATTGTAGTAGATATAGGGGGGTGATAAGCATTCATATCTGTAGTGGTAGATCATTCTGCCTAACTAACAGTATGTGCTTGAGTGGGTGAATGGGGAATAATAAATGCTTCTGAAAATGAACTTTCAGCAAGCTTATAGTCTCCAAAGGGGAGACATCTCCAATGGGGAGGAAGCTCACCAACATATAACTCCTGGTCAGATACCGGTAATTCGAAACCTGATTGTTTCTCCTCAGTGACCGCGGAAAGTGGTAATTTGACTCCTCTGCCTTTTCGGGTTTAAGAAGAATGCTATCCCAGAAAAAGGCTGGTGTGAAATACCGTAGTATGTTTGTTGAGTTTAAAAAAACAAACAAAACAAAAAAAAAAAACCCAAAGTGTCACCTAAGAAGCAAAAGAAAACCACAAAAGAGCAAAACAAGCTACATTTTCTTGTGAAAAGTAGAGAATATAAAAAAAATATCCTCAAGACACAAGTGCTGAGGGCCAGTTCTTGAAATGAATCCGCAAGGGACTAAATTACAATAAACTAATAAATTCCAAGGATAAGTACCGAGCACCATTCCAGCAACTTACAGAGCAGCTTGGAGTTGCAATGACTGCAAGAAATATTGAATGATAAACAAAGCTTGCTCTTATGTCTTAGATTGTAGTAGAAATAGTGGGGTGATAAGCATTCATATCACTGAGGAGAAACAATCGGGTTTCGAAATACCGGTATATGACCAGAAGTTATATGTTAGTGAGCTTCCTCCCCATTGGAGATGTCTCCCCCTTTGGAGACTATAAGCTTGCTGAAGGTTCATTTTCAGAAGCATTATATATATATATATATATATATATATATATATATATATATATATATATATATATATATATGTGTGTGTGTGTGTGTGTGTGTGTGTGTGTGTGTGTGTGTGTGTGTGTGTGTGTGTGTGTGTGTGTGTGTGTGTGTGTGTGTGTGTGTGTGTGTGTGTGTGTGTGTGTGTGTGTGTGTGTACGCACGCGCGCACGTTTGTGTGTGTGTGTGTGTGTGTGTGTGTGTGTGTGTGTGTGTGGAGGGGGGAGGATGAGGTAGATGGGGTAGGGGTGGGGGGGTGAGCAGCTCAAGGCGACAAGTTTACAAGTGTACCTGTGGGTATACGTGTGTGCGCGCACGCGCGCGCGCGAGAAAGAGAGAGAAAGAGAGCAAGAGGATTACACTTTACTTAACACAGCTGGCATGAAACTGACACGAAAGTCAAAAACAATATGGGTCTTGAAAGGAACAGGGTTAAATCTGGGGGGGGGGGGGGGGGGGGGGGGGGGGGGGGGGGGGGGGCGGGGTGTCAGCTTTTTATCTTCAAATTCTGTTGTTGTTGTTGTTGCTGCTAGTGCTGCTGTCGTTGTTGTGTTGGTGTTTTTTTGTGTGTGTACACACACACATACACACACACACACACACACACACAAGCACGCACGCACCCACACAAGCACGCACTTATGTGCGTACTCTCTCTCTCTCTCTCTGTCCCTTCCACTCTCGTTGCCATGCCCAGTTCAGAACAACACGTCGATACCCTGAAATGGAACAGCTGTCCATTACCAAATCTTCTACACACGACAAACATCCTCTCTTGCCAACCTCCCTTGCTGCTTCAACATGGCGCTGTTCTATCACCCCAAGAGCGCGAGGAGAAACCCACGGAAGTGACGTAACCAACCGGAAATGTTAGAGCAAAAGCCATAGGTCGCGTGCAGACCCCGTTGGGTTTATTTCTGTGAATTGGCCTGTATTGATTGATGGATAAAACGCCAATGCGCAGCGCCACCCACGCCGTCTGTTGTGGTCAGTGTTTGGTCAGTGTGTGGTGTGTCAACAGGACCATGGTCAAGGGGGGACCAATGACCAGCAAGAAACCAGATGGGGAAGTTCTCTACGGTTGTTTTGCTCTGCGCCCGACTTGCCCTTGTGTTTTATAGTGCTTTCCCCTGCACCTTTCTTGACTCACGTGTATCTTGCACACGTCAGCCTGTATATCTGTCCATTTTCCTGATTATCCAACTGACGAAAAAGAAAACGCAGTAGTTAGAAAGAAAGCAGGGCAGAAAAATAAGTGACAGGGAGAAAGGGGTAACAGAGGATGAATGAATGGAACAAAGAAAGAAACGAAAGAAAGAAAAAAAAAAAAAAGAAAAGAAAGACACACAAACAAAAAAAAAATAGAAGAGAGAGAAAAAGGAATGTGAACTATAGAAAAAAAGACTTACGCTACAGAATCACACAGAAAGACTAACACACACACACACACACACACACACACACGCACGCACACATACACAACGGGAAAAAAAATTATGAATTAGAACTTTGTGGGTGGCCAATCCCCGCCCCACCCCGCCCCTACTCACTCTCGCGCCCTCCCCCCCCCCCCCCCCCCCCCCCCACACACACACACACACACCCTCCTAAATTCGACCAGTTGACCATTTCATAAATTGTTTTAGACAAAGGCTGATAGATTGTTACTGGCAGGATTGGACAGTCGCATTTGTTCAAGTGAAAGATTTACAGTGTACAGATCATTCAAAAACGAATCACACCCAGGAACTGTATTTTGTAATTGACACAAACAGACTTATAAATCAAGCGCTTGTGAAATTCAGGGTTGGAGTGAGTAATATTAAATCGAATTCATTTCAATACAACAATCGTAGAGATGTAGAATTAATCTTTCCCCTGTGTAATAATAACCAACAAGATGAAATCCGTTTTAGTTTGTGTTGCCCGCTCCTCAGTGATCTTTGACGTGATCTCAAACCACTCAAATACTATAGAGAAACAAATGCTTTTAGATATACTTTAATGTCTTCAAAGAATAAAAAGTAATAAAACAGTTTGCGATATTTCTTTACCCAGCTTTTAAACGTAGAGATGCAACTGTGAACAAGTAGACATGCTGGAATGAAGATGACACTGAGAAAATGATGATGTAGGATACCCGAGGTATTATTTTATAACTTTATATGTCCTTGGTTAATGTTGTTTGCCTCTTTTGCAGTGTAAAAGTGTGCGCTTGTTTCTTTTCTATTTTCTTCTTTAAATGTCTTGACTAATTCATTATTACTGTTCAGCCGCTTGTTAAGGCCTAGATGCTGAACGAATAAACCATTTATGTCTTATGTCTCCTCCTCCTCCTCGTAATCATCATCATCATCTAATTACAGTCTTTAATTCTTATTAAAGGGATTTAATATTGGAATGTCAGGGACAAACCACTTCGCCGCTTTTTTTTTGAAGTTCTGTGTCAGTAAAGTCCTCTTCTCTCTCTGTCTGTGGACTGTTCAGAATGTTGCTTTTGACCTTTCTCCACGTCGTCTGCTGTTGTTTCTGCCCTTGTGGACCATTCACCTGTCTTTGTTGAGGAAACCGTTGAAACTTTTATCCCTCATTACAAATCATGACATGTCAGAGCTCTCTCTCTCTCTCGATTCATCGACTAGAAAGTGTAGATTGTACTCTGTGCATAGAGTGGACACTTGCAGTGTAGATTGTACTCTGTGCATAGAGTGGACACTTGCAGTGTAGATTGTACACTGTGCATAGAGTGGACACTTGCCGTTCATTCTGCAGTATTCATTTGCCCATATGACTTAATTTTTTGTGGCATTAAAAAAAATTATTTTGCCGCTCGATTCTCTTAAAACTGTGGGAGTGGTAAATCATGGGCAATGCAGTCGCCCTCCTACACTTCTCTGCTATGAGAACATCGATATTTAGCTACAGTGTCATGCTTTTCTTTTGTTTTCTTCCTTTTCAGTATATAGTCTTTTTCTTTTTCTAAAATGTGACGTCTTCTTTCCTGTAGGAGTTTGACAGCCGCATGACAAGGCTCAGTGTGGTTGCTTGGATCATCATCATCATCATCACCTTTAATGAAACGATGTCATCTTCTTCGCTTTAATCCCACATTTAACAAGCTCGTTTTTTTTCTCTCCTCATATCAACGAATCATCATCATCGAATCATGTTCATCATTATCATTCATCGAATCATCATCATCATCATCAATCCTAGCCTGTTTAAAATTGGAGCACAGTGATGAAGATGAGATGGTTTCAGCCACTGCTTGACTGATGCCGAGTGTTGGTGGTACTGTTCTGTTTCAGGTGCTGGGCCTTTACAGTGCCGGCGCACGTGGTTCCATGGCGGAATGTGTGTAGTGGTCTGCCTCTCTCTGTCTGTCTCTGTCTCTCTCTGTTTGTCTCTGTCTGTGTCTGTCTCTCTCTCTCTCATATTTCATTTTTCCTTTGCCCTGCGTATGATTCAGTCCGAAGTAAATATATTTCCTTGACAAAGTGTTTTAGGGTCGTTTGTTTGCTTTTAATAGAATGTCGACAAGGACTTCTTCTGCTATGAGTTCTTTTCCATGTGTTAACCACATGCTGCAGATGAGACCGAGAGGTTTTTTTTTGGTCTCATCCGAAAGAGAAATCGAAAACTGAATTGATCACCATCATCATTATCACCACCACCACCACCACCATCATCATCATCATCATCATCATCATCATCATCATCACCATCACCACCACCACCATCATCATCAACTTCCGTCATCCCCTCCGAGCATGGGGTATCACCAACTGTCCACAGAATAGGGTATCACCAACTGTCCACGGTTTGGGATATGACCAACTGTCCACAGCATTGATATGACCAACTGTCCACAGCATTGGGTATCACCCACCGTCGGCCACAGCATGGGGTATCACCAACTGTCCACAGCATGGGATATCACCAACAGTCCACAGCGTGGGATATCACCAACAGTCCACAGCGTGGGATATCACCAACAGTCCACAGCGTGGTAAATACCAACAGTCCACAGCGTGGGGTATTACCAACAGTCCACAGCGTGGGGTATTACCAACAGTCCACAGCGTGGGGTATTACCAACAGTCCACAGCATGGGGTATACCAACAGTCCACAGCGTGGGGTATTACCAACAGTCCACAGCGTGGGGTATTACCAACTGTCCAACAGCATGGGGTATTTACCAACAGTCCACAGCGTGGGGTATTACCAACTGTCCACAGCGTGGGGTATTACCAACTGTCCACAGCGTGGGGTATTACCAACAGTCCACAGCGTGGGGCATTACCAACAGTCCACAGCGTGGGGTATTACCAACTGTCCACAGCGTGGGGTATTACCAACAGTCCACAGCGTGGGGTATTACCAACTGTCCACAGCATGGGATATCACAACCGTCCACAGCCATCGACTTTCTGTCTGTAGGCACAGCCCTCTCTCCCGCTCCAAATGTCCCTGATGTGTGCTATCTGCTGGGGGTGTGCTTCAAGGTTCTCATGCCAGGCGTTTCAGACTGCTCTCACTTCCGCTGGCCTTGGAGGTTCCACTTCAAGACTCGTCTGGCGAGGGGCTATTATTGGAGACTCGTCTGGCGAGGGGTTATTATTGGACACTCGTCTGGCGAGGGGTTATTATTGGAGACTCGTCTGGCGAGGGGTATTATTGGAGACTCGTCTGGCGAGGGGCTATTATTGGAGACTCGTCTCGCGAGGAGTTATACTCAAGACTCGTATGGAGAGGGGTTATACTCAAGACTCGTCTTGAGAGGGGTTATACTAAAGACTTGTCTGGCGAGGGGTTATACTCAAGACTCGTCTGGCGAGGGGTTATACTCAAGACTCGTCTTGAGAGGGGTTGTACTGAGACTCGTCTGGAGAGGGGATGTTGTCACACACACATTCAGTTGTTGGGCTTTGGGGAAGAATGGAATACTCGCACTCCTCTCCTCCCTTTCTCTTTCAACAAACAGCAGAGATCGAGATGTAGAATGACCATTGATTTAATTACTCTAAGTTTTTGGTGATAATTTGGTGAGTATGTGTTTTGATGGGCCTGGCTGAGGTGAATGATGCGATGGTGAAATGTGTGGTTTGTGAAGATGTTGTCAATGTACAGTTACATAAACAAAATCAATCAAGAAAAGGATAAAAACGAACACAGTTTTGTCACTTTCTTCCTATGAGTTTTGTTGAACTGTCCGCACTACTTCGTTGTTCACTGTACTTGTGCGAGATTGGTTGCCGAAGACCTTCTTGGATGTGTGCATTCTTGGGTGATGAAAACAAAATGTTGCTTAGCTCGTGAAGTGAAGGATGATTGGTGATGGGGAATGGAGATCTTGATCCTGTCGTCCTGCTGATGAACTTGCAGGGCGATTTCGCCGTCTCATCGCACGTAGTGGGCGTCTCAATGGATCCTGACGGTGATGGTAACGAAAATATGAAAACCTGCAAGGCGACACACCGCCGCTGCTTAGTGATCTATAAAACATTCTATTTTTCTTTCTGCTTGCTGCTCTGCCTGTACTGGACATAGTCATCCTTCACTCTCTCTTCTCTGTACTCTTTCTTCTTTGAAACAAGTGAATCTTTACAAAATTCTTTACTATCGAACACATCATTCCATAGCTCGTTAAACTATTGCATTTCATTCATTCACTTATTGATCGATATTGCTGTGAATATGATATGCTACAGTCTAGGGATATGGCAGGTATAATGGCTTCAACGTGACACTGCTCATCTTTTATGACATTACTGGGTGAAGTAGATCTGCACGGGACATGAAGACGGCTGAAAATAAAGCATTATCAATACAACACATGATGATAAGATGCTGCTGGGGTGATCGATAGATGAGGATGTCAATCATCCAGTCTGCCCGTCAAGAAATCGATCGTGGTGCAAAGAGTTTAAACACACAGTGGATAAAATAGATCGGAACTCGAAATG
Organism: Conus betulinus; assembly: GCA_016801955.1. Taxonomy (NCBI): domain Eukaryota; kingdom Metazoa; phylum Mollusca; class Gastropoda; order Neogastropoda; family Conidae; genus Conus; species Conus betulinus. The sequence continues at coordinate 87,568 of JADBJO010004345.1, read as the reverse complement.
GAGCTTGCGTTGTGTATATTATGTCATGGATACATGCGGCGTCACGATACGGCTCACACAAACGGATTAGATGGTGCGATCAGTTAGTTTAAAAACGTGAACAATAATATGATCGAAGTATTATGTGAAAAAAATGAGTGTATCTGCCTCAGCACAACCCTTGCTTGCTAAACATTGGCGACGATCAAGTGATGGTCGTTGGGTGGATGATCCGATGCCTCACAGGATCTCGCCCCCTTGTGTCCTGGCGTTCAAGCACTGGGTGGCCTCAACCAGAACTTGTTCTCGTATGGTGGTGACTTCTGTCCTCTTCAAACACGCAGCTTCTTCGAACGCCATCTTCTCCTTCTGCTGCCTGTCTCCTTCTTCTCGCTCTTCAGAGCTTATCCGTTGGAAAATCATTCCGCCGTCCACTCATTGGTTGGCTTATATTCTATACAACACTTGATAGATTAAATCATGGAACAATCGCTAGATTATTTTGCTTAATTATTGTACAAATATAATATAGCACACCGGATTTATTATTACAGCTTGTAATTCCGCAAAAAATGAAACTATTTTTAATGCGTAAGCATACGGAATGAGTTTATAATTCTTACACTCTCTCCTAAAGTTAATCTTTACGTCATAGGCGTGACGTTAATTTCTTTCACTACTTTGTGTAACTTTGCTAGCGCGACAGTTATACTCAAGACTCGTCTGGCGAGGGGTTATACTCAAGACTCGTCTGGCGAGGGTTAACGCGCAGATTTGTTGAGAGCATGTCCAGTCCACCCCCATCTTGTCCTGATCCCAACAATTCACGACATTTTCAGGATTTCGCGTGATTGTTATGAGATTTCAGCCCAATGGGCTTTACATGCAAACTATGTGATTACACATACTTATTGTCGACGCCATATTGAACATTCAACAAGCACAAGACAATGCAAGTGCGCTTCAACAATATGCTCATTTCGTGATTTGTTGGCAACGAATGTCAAAGGTCGATGCTGCTGACGCGTATGGCTAGTTGACCTTTGAAGGATTTCCCAAGTTAGTGAAACTGAATTGCAGCAGGTCATTTAGTTGAGACAAGATGCAACAGATTTAAAGAAAAAAGAAAGAAAAAAAAAAGAAAAAAGAAACAAACAAGAAAAGAAGAAGAAAAAAGAAATTCCCGTAACTGGTTACAAATGAGGTTTAGTGGCCTGTCCGTGTGTTGTGGATTGTCTGTGTCTGACAGCCGTCGTGGGTGGGGTCTTAACTATCATGGTGAAATGAATACAAGTTAAACTAGAAAGGCTGTCAGGGAGAGCAGAGACATCCAATAAGGTCGAAGGTTTGTTGTGAAATCTCAGTGAAGGACAAACAAAGAAACAAAGCGACAAAGGCGAATGAAGCCAAAGAGTTCTTGGTTGAGGCAGCCACAGACCGAACCGAAGTGAAATGTAAACATACCGAGTGAACTCCACGCACCGAAAATAAGTGGCTGAACCGCGTGAACCCCGAGAAGAAAAGAAGTGGGTATATCGGATGACACCCCCCCCCTCCCAACCAAAGAGAAGTGAGGTGAACCCTACAGACTGAAGAGAAAGAGGTATACTGGGTGAACCCCATAGACCAAAACGAAGTGGGTATACCGAGTGTACCCCACAGACCGAAAAGAAGTGGGTATACCGACTGAACCCCACAGACCGAAAAGAAGTGGGTATACCGACTGAACCCCACAGACCGAAAAGAAGTGGGTATACCGACTGAACCCCACAGACCGAAAAGAAGTGGGTATACCGACTGAACCCCACAGACCGAAAAGAAGTGGGAACACCGACTGAACCCCCCCACAGACCAACAAGAAGTAGGTATACCGAGTGAACCCCGCAGACCGGAAAAAAATGGGTATACTGGGTGAATACCATAGACCGGAAAGAAGTAGGTATAGTGGATGAACCCCACAGACCTAAAAGAAATGAGTGTATTGAATGAATCCCACAGACCTAAAATCAGTGGGTATATCGAGTGAACCTTAACAGACCTAAACGAAATGAGTATATTGAATAAATCCCTTAGACCGCAAAGAAGTGGATACCCAGAGAACCTCGAAGACCAGAAAGAAATGGGTATACCGAGTGAACGCCAGAGGCCGGAAAGAAGTGGGTATACCGGTGAATCTCAAAGACCTAAAAGAAGTGGGTATACCGAGTCAACTCCACAGACCGAAAAGAAGTGGGTATACCGAGTGAACCACACATACCGAAAAGAAGTGGGTATACCGAGTCAACCACACAGACCGAAAAGAAGTGGGTATACCGAGTCAACCACACAGACCGAAAAGAAGTGGGTATACCGAGTCAACCACACAGACCGAAAAGAAGTGGGTATACCGAGTCAACCACACAGACCGAACAAAACTAGGTATGATCGGTGAACCTAAGTCTGTTGATCTGGGGACACAGCAGTTGGACCTGAACAATAAGTTATGAGAATGACTGGAATTCGACGTGGTTAATCTTAGTTACGTTTTGCAAGACAAGCCATTTCTATCTCAGGAAACCTCCAGACATTTACACGATAAAGACAATGTTACATTGGTGATTAACAGGCACAGTATGCTTCTCACAACAACACCGGATGACAAAACTTTAGTTTTCACCACCATAACCATGGTCTCTCTGGCTCTCTCTCTCTCTCTCTCTCTCTCTCTCTCTCTCTCTCTCTCTCTCTCTCTCTCTCTCTCTTTCAATCAAGCGTACGCGCACGCCACAACCTGGTTCTTCAGATTTTCAAATGTAATTTTGAACTAGTTTATTATTCACAGAAAGAAGCGAAACTTATATACGCAATTTAAAGATTGAAACCCTTCATTTAAGCGAAGGTAGAATCCAGGGCAATTTGTTTTCTATATTTTTTTTTTACAGGTTGATGTATTTGTGACCTTTTCTCTAAGTTTACAAATCACCTACTTAGAAGAACAATTAAAAAAAGTATCTACGACTGTGAAAATAAGACAGGATGTATAAGGTAGAAAAAAGATCGGTCTCTGGAAAAAGTAGAATTACGAGAACACACACACACACACACACACACACACACACACACACACACACACACACACACACAAAGTTGGCTTGGATGACATTTTGTTAGCCCACTATGCCACTATGCACCCATACACACGCACGAGCGCACATACTCGCTGTCTGTGTCTGTCTGTCTCTCTGTTTCCGTCTCTGTCTCAGTCTCCCTCTCTCTCTGTCTCTCTGTCTCTCTGTATCTGTCTGTCTGTCTGTCTGTCTGTCTGTCTCTCTCTCTCTCCACACACTTCCGTGAGTAGGGTTCAAATCTGGCCTTCAGATGCACCGCCCGCTTAGCCCATGTCTTCAAACAAGAAAAAGAGATGGGAAGCGGAATAAGGAAACCCACAAGAGAAGGAACTCTCCGGAATGGAAACGCAAAGGAAAGGAAGAAAGCTAACGGGAGGAAGAAAGCTAACGGGAGGAAGAAAGCTAACGGGAGGAAGAAAGCTAACGGGAGGAAGAAAGCTAACGGGAGGAAGAAAGCTAACAAGCTAACGGGAGGAAGAAAGCTAACGGGAGGAAGAAAAACACACGGGAGGAAGAAAGCTAACGGGAGGAAGAAAGCTAACGGGAGGAAGAAAGCTAACGGGAGGAAGAAAACCCACGGGAGGAAGAAAAACCACGAGGAAGAAAGCCAGCGGGAATGACAAACTTACCGAAAGAAAGGAAATACTCCAAGGAAAGAAAAACATTCCCAGAAAGACAGAGAAATCCGAATGAAGGAAGAAGAACCAAGGAAAGAAAAGCTCAAAAGACAGAAAAACCACAAAGGAAAAGACGGCCCCAAAGAAGAAAAACCACAAAGAAGGAAAAAAGAAAACCAAAGAAAAAATCCCAAAGCCAAACAGAGGAATAGAACCCCCAAAGGAAAAAAAGAAAATATATATAATGAAAAGAAGTGAACAATCCTGGAGGAAGAAAGCCCAAGAGGAGAGAAGACGAATGCAAAGGAAAAGCAGCCCCCCATCTCCAAACAAACAAACATACAAACCCACCACCACCACCATCACCAACAAAAAACTACAGCAACAAACAACCCACCACCCTGACCATCACCAACACCAGCACCAACGCTGATCCAATCTAGTTGCCGACAACAATCAGGAATCTCTCTCTCTCTCTCTCTCTCTCTCTCTCTCTCTCTCTCTCTCTCTCTCTCTCTCTCTCTCTCTCTCTCATAAAAGCCGTTTTCACTTAAGCTTGCTTTATCTTCGCAATTTTAGTCATATGACCGCATTGCTCTTTACCGCCGCCTAGGTTTCGAAGTCTCTTTTCTATGGTGCCGATGATCCTTAAAACACACACACAAAAAATAACACAAAAATTTTTAAGTATCATTCAAGGCTAGGCTGAAAGCGGGCAAACTTAGTAATCTAATAGGAAAAAACAACTGAAATCAACCCATGAGGGAAGTGGATGCGGAGGGGGAGGGGACAACGGGAGTGAGGTTGGGTTGGTAGGTGTGAGAGTGGTATCACGAAATAATCTTCAATCCGTGCAAAGACAACGAGGAGAGGAGGAGAGAGGAATATTATTAAATGAGCTTCAGTTCCTGTTTAAAGTTAAGATGGGGAGAGGAAATACGAGATAACCAACCAGAATCATTGCACAACAGAGAAGGAGGAACTCTATTTTCAGTTTCTATAAATATGTCAGCGATCTCCAATTTGTGTAGAAATTACATGGAAAGGAATAAATGTAATAAAACAAGTCTTAGTTCGTGCAAAGCTAACACAGGCGATGGGAAATATGACAAAAAACTTTCAACTCCTACAAAGATAATATGGGAGAAGGTGATACATAACAAAGCTATCCTCAACAAGTGCAAAGAGAACAGGGTGGAGTGGGGTGGAGTGGGGGGATACAACAATCTTCATTACGTACAAAGATAGCATGGGCGAGGATGGTATATGATAAAACAATCATCAGTCCGTGCAAAGATAGAATAGGGGAGGGCTGTGTATGGCAAAACAATCCTGAATCAGTGCAAAGAGAACAGGGAGGGGAGGCGGGGTATGGGGGAGGGATATGACAATCCTCCATCCGTGCAAAGATAACATGGAGGGGGTATATGACAAACAATCTTCAATCCGTACAATGATAACGTGGTGGAGGGAAATATGAGAAAACAACCGTCAACCAGCGCAAAAGTTATAAGAGGAAGGTGTGTGTGTGTGTGTGTGTGTGTGTGTGTGTGTGTGTGTGTGTGTGTGTGTGTGTGTGTGTGTGGCATCAGTATCAGATCAATGGATCACCTAAGGCGGTGATTTTTTGGTTCCCCCCCCCCCCCCCCCTTTTTTTTTTGTGGTGCCTCACACCATCCTCTTTATCTGAAAAACAAAATCGGGGAAAAAAAAACAAAAGCAATTTTCACTACTAGCTTCTTTTTTTTCCTCTCCGACCAGTCCCTTACACACCATGCATAGTCTGTATGCTCTCTTACAATGGACACAGTCTTGCTGATTGCTGATTTTAGTGTTTTGGCGTTTGATACAAAGTGTGTCTGGGTTTGTTAGTGTTCAAATGTGTGGTGTACTGGCACTCTCACTCTGCTTATACAAAGAGAACAACATAAATGAAACAAAAGACTTAATGCTTAATTATTTTCCATTCTTTAAGATTTTTCCAAGGAGAGAGAGAGGGACAGAGAGAGAGGGGAGAGAGAGAGAGAGAGAGAGAGAGGAGATGAGAAAGAGAGAGAGAGAGAGAGAGAGAGAGAGAGAGAGAGAGAGAGAGAGAGACAGACAGACAGACAGACAGAGAGAGAGACAGACAGACAGACAGACAGACAGACAGAGGCAGCATCGTAGAGGTGTATGTAGAATTTGTTGCAAATCGTCTCACCAGTTGGCTAGTCCCCAGTGAGGCCAGCCTTGCAGCGAAAAGAAAGGGTTCACAAGGAAGGCCTGAGGAAAGCCAAGAAGCGTCACAATAGGCGTGATACGTTTCTTTGTTAGTTTGTTTTTTTCGTTGTTGTTTTTTCGTTTCGTTTTTTTCTCGTTCGTTGTTTTTTTTTTTTTTTTTTTAGTTGTTGTTTTGTTTTCCCCCCTCACTTTTCCCCACTGTCTATCCCACCCTCCCTTCCCTCCCCAAATCTCCGGTCTTCCCCCTCTCCAACCCCACATCTTCCCCCCTCCTCCCTTCCCTTCTTTGACGAGTTTTAGTATTTGGGATAAAATGTTTGGGTTACACAAGGACTGGCGTTAGGTATGTTAATTTTGTTACAATTAATTCTTTAAGCAAAAATAAGCGGCCACCATAACGAATAAATAGCATACCAATGGTATTACATATTAAATGTGTATATTCGCATACGTACGTGTGCGGCATTTAAGGTTTGTGGCTGAACAGCTGAGAGAGAGAGAGAGAGAGAGAGAGAGAGAGAGAGAGACAGACAGACAGACAGACAGGCACATAGACAGACAGACAGACAGAGAGAGAGAGAGAGAGAAACAAAACAGACCGACCGACAGACAGGCAGACAGAGAAGATGATGTTACTTTGGGCATGACGTGAGGATCATAAGTTGCGATATTTCATTTGGCATTCAAATATTAAGTATAGGGGAGAGAGAGATTTTGTTTTCTTTGCTGTACTTACGCTCATTTTGCCGATCAAGATTATGTTGTTTATAATTTTCAAAGCATCACTGCGCGCCTATGGCGGTGAAAGGGTTGGCAGCCTCCAACTCTGGGGAAAGTGCATGCTATGTGTAACGTGTTATTCATACCAACGGCCGAACTGGCCTTCTCTTTCGAAAGTTGGTGATGGGATTTTACGTGTGTGCAAGATGTTATGCGTGCGTTCACACACGGAACCTCTGTTTATAGTCTCATTCGAAGGACTGTATGGGAAATGGAGTCAGAACCAATGTTAACTCCAAGGGAAAAATCCCCCTGTACCGAAACGGCCCGGCGGAGATTCGAACCCGCAACCCCAAGATTACGAGTCCGGCGCTCTACCACTGAGCTGTTCCGACCCCCTGGAGAAAGATCGAAACTTACACATAAGGTCTTGGAATGTAGATGAAACTGTCATTACGTGACGTCCTGCTAAGAGTAGATAATCGATCCTTAATTAAAAGCGGACACACACAAAACTCCACTCCCTTTGTTGGGTAGCTGGGATTAATCCTTACCTTTCTATGCACGGGGTGTCCGCAGCCTGCGTACGCAGAAGAAGACCTTTTTTTCCAAAAAAAGAAAAACGGGCGGGCACTTGCAAAAGAATTGTTCGACATAACCCACTTCATACCTACAGACGGAGCATCTGTTATCATCCACTAGCTTCATTTTGTGTAGTAGTCTGTTTGTAGGGTAGATGTGCATTATTTTGCACTGTGGTTCCTGTAATCGAACTTCCTTTGTTGCAACGTGAGGGAGCATCCATAGATTTTTATCGATTTCAACTTTCAGTTTTCTTTGCTAAAAACCAATAGCACAGGGCTTTATATCTACCCTTCCGTTCATTTTATTTAGTTAAAATGTGTACAACGTTTTTTGGTTTGGTATAGAAATTGTATACTTCGATTTGTTCTGTGTATTTCGAGTTAATCATTCCGTTTTGTTGACTAATCCATCCTTTCCATCGCATTGGGAGAGCGTTAATTACCGCGTTTAGTTCGAATATGATGATGGCTGGACTTTGTTCTATTCTTTGTTGAAATTATTCTATGTTTAGAAGTCGAAATTCATTTAGGTTTATTGAAACTTTGATGCTTTCCATTCCACTATTTTTCCAAGCAGGGAAAAAGAGAGAATGATTCTTATATTGTTTTAACCTGTTATTCCATATCAGTTGATTTTTAAAAGTTGTTTATACTTACTTTTTCCATTGTTTTTAGAGTTTTATTCTCCAGGTAAGTACGTAGAATTTTTTCCCCCTGAGAATTCGCTTCTAATTTTTCCAAGAGCTCTCTGCATTTCCAATGGCTTACAGTTTATTTCATACATTAGTTTGCCGCTTGCTATCTGGTAGCAATACCCCTTGGAAATAAGACTCCAGTTATCATCCTCTGACATGTATAGTTTAGCTATCCGTTGAAGATAAAAACACGTTTGTAGTTGGCTTATGTTAGCCATTTTAAGATCACCGTGCTCAAAACTGTTTTCCATCACTTTTCTTTTGACTTTTTCGAATGCTTTTATTTGAGTGCTTTCTTTGCCAAATGAATTCATACAGAGTTCGGTTTATCTCTGTGAGAACATTTTCTGGTAATCCAATTGACTGCATTACGAATATAAACTGCCTTACTGAAGGGCTTTTGACTATGACTTCCAGCCCGTATTTTCATGACTGCAGAGCCCACCGGCGAAAAACACCACCCTCCAGCTGTCAAGCACACCCCACAGACCCAACCCACCCCTGCCCACAGACAGATGAAGACAGTGCCACTCCAGACACACAGCCAAGCTTTCGCCATACGGTCTTATGTGCCCTCAAGAGAGAATCCAAAGTTGTAGTCTTTCCCACTGTCAACAGGACTTTCCCTGTGGTCAGTGGGTCTTTTCCTCACCGTCACTGGACCTTTCTCCAGGGTCAGTCTAGTTAAGGCAAAGAAGAAAAAGAAACACCGAAGGTGCTGGGGAGGACCCAGAGAAGCACTGTCTTCACCTGCCTTTTGAGCAGACCTGTACCACCCTTGGAGGCCTGCGCTGTGTTGACGATGGGTACAGGTTCAAACGGAATGCTTTCTTCTTGGTTATAAGTACCACCGCATGGCTTTGGTTTTCGTGTGGATTCAACAGAAGACCAGAAAATTTTGAGAATTCTGTGACAATCGATGAGGCGTTTACAAACGCATTTTTTGTTTTGTAGAAACATTTTCGTATCGTCGGAAAGTTGTTTTATTTTCAGTTGTTCAATTTGTTGTCCGTTTTGATTACACTTAGGTAAGCTTATTCCGTTTTTCCTACTTTTAGCCGCTAGCAACTCAACTGACAGTATAAAAGTAGGGAGAGAAAACCGACATCCTTGCCTGATTCCACATGTTACTGGGAATGGTTGGGAAATCCAGCTCCATGGTTAACACTAGAAAAAGTATTACTATTAAGAATGCTGTCCATTTGATAACTGTTCGCCGAAACCGAAGATATGGAATGCGTATACTTGAAAGTACGTGATACTTTTTTTTTTTTTTTGTGGCATCAGTTCTCGGAGCAATGGAGCACCTAAGGTGGTGATTTTTTTCCCTCCTTCCCTAAGGCAAAATCCACCTCTTCATTTTTTGGTGCTTCACACTGTCCTCTTCATCTGCCAAAAAAAAAAAAAGCCAAAAAGCGGAAAAAAAACAAAAAACAATTTCCACTACTAGTTTTTTTTTCCTTTTTTTTCCTTCTTCTTTTCTTCCCCAACCAGTCTCTTACTCACCATGCATAGTCTGTATGTTCTCTCTTACAAATGGACATATTTTTGCTGATTTGAGTGTTTTGGCAATTGATACAAAGTGTCTGGGTTTGTTAATGTACTAATGTGTGGTGTACTGGCACACTCACTCTGGAAATATGTTGCATTATACGAAAACGGAACCAACATAGATGAAACAATGGACATAATTAAGTACGTGATACTGAGTGAAAGGTTTTTGAGTAGTCTAGAGCTAAAAGATAACCAGCTTTGTGTGATTTAAGTATTCAGTGACGTCGTCGATTGTTCTAACAGTTGATATACTCCAACCTTTAAGATATCCAACTTGGTCTTCATTTATTTAATTTTGATATTACTTTGCCTAATCTTCCTGCCAACGCTTTTGCTAATATTTTGTAATCAATGTTTGAGAATGTATTGGTGATTGTGATTGAGTTACTCAACTGATCACGGGCTAGTTCTTTCCCTTTGTGTAACAGAATTATTATGCCTTGTTTTTGTGTATACGACAATTTTCCTTTTTTTCAAAAGACTCGTTATAACAGGATGTTAACAGTGTTTTAATTTTGCTCCAAAAGAATTTCATGAATTCTACCGTTAAGCCGTCACTACCAGGAGAGGAACCATTTTCATTGCTTTTAGAGCAGAACTTGCTTCCTCTACAGATACGAATCCTTCACACAGAGCTGGGTCCTCATCATCTGAAGTAAGGAGTTGTACATCTGCAATACAGTTATTTATAGTTTCTTGTATAGTGACTATGTCAGTGGTCTGGTTATACAACTTAGAACAGTAATGGGTTCTTCCGGTATTTGTATTTGGTCGGTTATGACTTCGCCGTCTTCTCTGTGTATTCTTGTGATTACCTTTCTCTTACCCCTTGCTTTTTCAAAGTTAAAGAAATACTTTGTGTTCTTCTCCCCTTCCTCTATCCATTATCCCCTAGTTTTCCCGAGAGACAATCTGTCTAATTGCTGCTTCACCTGAAACATTTCCCTTGTGTGTTTGAAGATTAGTTCAATCACTTATTACCTTTTCTTCCAACTTTTTTTTAAAGCGACATTGGAATTCCAATATTTTGTTTTTCTTTCTGTAAGCTTTATACTTACCGTATTCTGTACAAAACTCTCTTATTTTGATTTTGCAAGATTCCCACACTTCTGTTGGTTACTGCCTGTCTGCTGGTTGTTTCCAGCGAGACTTTCATCTAGTATTTCGTCCATACGTTGTTGGAAAGCTGTGTCTTTTGAATAGGAATTGTTAAAACGCCAAAAATCCTGGGCCCATGATGAACTGGCTATTACTAAGTTCAGTCAAAACGGCTTTATGGTCAGTGTTTGGAACTGTGGTAATATCACATGTGAAGCAGTAAGGTAATAGTTCTTGGTTAACGAAACAGTAATCTATTCTACGTGCGATGAAGGGATGCTGTTTGCACCATGTGTATTCCTTTCTGTATCATGAAAGATCCTCCACGCGTCTGTTAGGCTGCAATTCGTTATTAATTTATTAAGACTTTCTACCTCATTTTTTTTTTGTGCGTGCGCGACCTGATATGACATCGAGTTCGCTGTTTACCGAGCAGTTGAAGTCACCAACTACCAGGAGTTTGTTATCCGAGTACTGACTTAAAATGTTCCGAGAACCGCACTTTATCGACATCGTTCGGTGCGTAAATATTTGTGATCATAACACTGAGTTCTTGGGGTTTTAGTGAAACTATCAAGATTCTATCATATGTTTTCTACCTTTATTTCACCGGGAAAATGCTTGGAAACTGAAATGATTTCCCCTCTACTATGCTTTGTTTCTTTATGAAATAGAATTTTCCCTTCCCATTGCTTTTCCCAAATGTCAATACCTTTTTTGGTTATGTGTGACTCTTGAATACATACGACATACATTTCTTTTCATGTGATTTCTTAGCCCTCTCGCGTTGATAGATAATACCTTAAAAGAGTCCATCAACAAACGTGTATTCTGACATTTGAATAACATTTCAAATCTTTTAGTCTGTTAACATGGTTAGGTCCGTAAAAAAGAGAAACGATGGGGGGGGGGGGGGGGGGGGGGGGGGGGGGGTTTTCATCAACGTCCGTGTCACAGTCCGTGTGTTCCGCGCTAGCTTCGGTCGTTTGTCTGACGGGTCCGAAGGGGAATCCTTGGACTGTGGTCGTTTAACTGACCCGGACCCGTTCCTTCTATAGGTTTTCAGCAGCGTAGTTTGTCTTTGTTTGACTCTTGGTCTACTACAGTCCTTGGAACTGCCTGTCTTGTTCTGGATTTTGTCCTTACTGCTGTCGTCCACTTGGTAATTAACACTGGAACTGTCTTCACTGGTAACAATGGTACTCTCATCATTGTTTTCAGACGTGTTCTGTACATTGTCTGTCGTCGTAAAGTATATGTGGCAGCGTCACTTGATGTTTTGGCATGTATGTATGCTACACGCAGATCTCCTGCCTTATGTCCGTTATTGTAACACTGTCTGTACTTCACAGGGGTTTTGCAGTCTCTAGTGCTGTGGCCCTTGGTAAGGCAGTTACGGCACTCTGCATCCTACTGCTGTCTGACCGACTTCTGTTCCTTGTGGTACAGACTGGCTCTGAGCGGATCGATCTGCACAGTTTTTTTTTGAGGGGTTCGTTCGGAACTCCTATGTAGAGGAAACGTCTCCCTGTTTTCCAATGTGTTAGTTTTCCTCTATCATCTCTGTCTCGTTCTAAAATCAGTTTTGATCGAACTGAGACCCCAAGCTCTTTAACAGACTCCAACAGTTCCTCGTCTGAGAACGATAACGCAACGTTCCCTATGATAAGTTTAGTCGCTGGAGGCTGATCCTCTCTCTCTCACTCAACGCGCTGCTGATCGGGTCTGACGACGGGAAAGGATTTTGGTCTTTCATATTGATGTGAACGCCACGAAGAGAAAAACCTGAACTAACAGTTTCTGTTTTACTGGCATGATTTCCACAGTGAGCCGATGTGTTGAGCGCCATCGATACTGTTGTGTCCACAGACTTTCTCTGCCACGACACACAAGTCGTACGTAGTAAATGATTGTTCTTTTTATCGAAAGCTGGAAGCTCATTGTTTATAACAAAAACAGGCAAAGAACGCTCACCTTCGTTCTCCGACGTCGTCTTGAAACAAAAGCCTCTATACACACAGAGGTTGATGAAAGATGTAATCACCTGGTGCAGAAGAAAACAGGGGAGGGGGCTGGAGGGTAGTGAAAAAACAGAAACATTATCACACACACTGATGGCCTTTGAAAAACAGCCTGAAAAACTTGAAGTGCAATTTGTAGACGTAGATATCAGTAAACAAAGCCTATGATCAGAGCAGTGAAAAAAAAACCCACGCGCGTCCTGCTGACTTCAGCGTGAACACTCGTCTCCGGGGATTGTGTGTGTGTGTGTGTGTGTGTGTGTGTGTGTGTGTGTGTGTGATTGTGTGTGTGTGTGTGTGTGTGTGTGTGTGTGTGTGTGTGTATGACAAAAACAATCTTCAATTCTTTGCAAAGATAACTGAGGGGGAGGGAAACACCACAGATCAACTTTGAAAAGCCAACAATCTTCACTCAGTGTGAAGATATCAACTTTGAAAAGCCAACAATCTTCACTCAGTATGAATATATCAACTTTGAAAAGCCAGCAATCTTCACTCAGTGTGAAAATATCAACTTTGAAAAGCCAACAATCTTCACTCAGTGTAAAGATATCAACTTTGAAAAGCCAACAATCTTCACTCAGTGTGAAGATATCAACTTTGAAAAGCCAACAATCTTCACTCAGTATGAAGATATCAACTTTGAAAAGCCAACAATCTTCACTCAGTGTGAAGATATCAACTTTGAAAAGCCAACAATCTTCACTCAGTGTGAAGATATCAGCTTTGAAAAAGCCAACAATCTTCACTCAGGGTAAAGATATCAACTTTTGGTTGGGCCACACCGGTTCATGACTCCGGATGTCCCTCTGCTGCCCCTTTTTTCCCATCTTGGGACGAGCCATGGCTGTGATTCGAACCCATGACCTCTGGACATGCTCATTTTCCCACTTCATGACTCGCACTGTAACCACTGAGCCACTGGGGCACCTGATATTTGTAGGAAATTTTAGCCTTATGAAGTTCACTTTTGTTCCTCCTTGACCAGATCCAACTTGAACACCTCTCTGCTGCTGCTTTTGCCATTGCTTTCAGGGCTCTGTTTTTTTCCCTCCCTGCAACAGAGAGCTGTTTCATGAGGCTGTATGCAGACGTTCCTACAAACCCCCTAGCTCCAATTTCTGCAGTAAGGACTTTGACTTGATAGCCTTCTCTCTCAGGCTGTTTGCCAGATCAGCATACTTTTCAGTCTTGTAGATTTGAGCTGCCTCCATTCTGTTCTCATATGGCACCGTGAGCTCGATCATGATCAGCTGCTTGGTTGACTGAGAGTGGACTACTATGTCAGGTCTCACGCCACTCTTGCTGATGATCTCTGGGTGACTCTTCCATTCTGGGAGGTCTGCTGTGCACTCCCAGTCATCTGCCCCGTCCAGCAGACTCTGCCTGCATGTTCCGAATGGTACTGTTGTTACTGGCCACGA
>JADBJO010004345.1:46049-71049 GCA_016801955.1 Conus betulinus | reverse complement strand
CTGTTTTTTTGGGGCCACACAGTCACACAGGTACCCGCATGGACAGACTGGATTAGATTAACCCAAAGGTAATTGAGTTTTGTTTATTAATTAGTGTAGTAATAGATTTAATTTGTGATTTAATGGTCGGTGCTTAAATTGTTTATTGCAATGGTCCTAAGCCACATTGTTCCCAAGTGATGCAGGGAACAAATACAATTTTCAAAGTTGTTATTGCATGTTTATGTATGTGTACGATTGTTGTGGAATGTATGTAGAATGATGATTTAATTTTATGATTGATGTGAGGAGTGGTTTGTGTATGCTTGTTGGGTGGAATGGTTTATTTGTATGATTGTGGGGAGAGGTTTGTATGTATGATTGTTTAGAATGATTTATATGTATTATGGTGTGGAATGGTTTATATGTGTGTATGATTGCTGTGTGGAATGGTGAATGTGCTGGGGTTGATTGTGGTGGTTTTGTTATTAATTGATTTTGAAGTAATAATTGTTTCATTTGAAGTTTGTATTCGGATGTTTATGATGTGAGGGGTAGATATTTTGAGTTGCAGGATTTTTCTGTTAAAAGTTGCTCATCAGGTATCCTTGACGTAAAGAGCAGATATTCTGATTGGAGTCATAATTATTTGAAGTTTATCAGACGTTCATGATGTAAAGGGTGGACAATCCGAGTGAAAGCATTGCTTTGTGAAGTCATTCATCAGTTGGTCTTGACTTGAACAAATATTCTGATTGCTGTAATAACTTGTATTGAAGTTCTCATCAGTTGTTCTGGACTTAAGAGTGGACAATCTGAGTGAAAGGATTACTTGAAGTCATTTATTATGTTGTTGGTATAATAGTAGACACTTTGAAGAGGAATGTTGCATAATAATTATGTTCATATACAGTATAAGCTGTTTTTGTCTGCTTGTGTAGGATCTACAGGCGGCGGCATGGCGGGTTTTTTCCCTCAGTTCTGTTTTGTGTTTAGTTCTGTCAGTTTTGTTTGTCCGTTGTTTGTGTAAATGTTTGTCGTGTGAATGTGGGTTGTTTGAAAGTGCTCACAGCTCGTCGCCACTGAAGGGATATCAGTTTAACGAGCTCTTGCCCTGTATCACATTCCACAAAGAAGAAAAGTATTTGCAGTTCATTCCTGAGTGTGTTCAGACAAGGAGAGGCTGATTGACTGGGAGCTGTTTAGCTCATAGGACTGACCGCTTGGTCACACAAACAAACGCACACACCCACCAACGAACCAATACACAAATAAACAAACAAACAAACGCCACTTGAAAAAAATACCCGAAAAGCCAGAAATACAGCCGGTGTTGACCTCTGTCAGGTATGTGCACCTGAGAAAGGAGCCGACCACCAGGTGAGAGAGTGCTGTGAACATCACTTTCCTAGTTTCAAAATGTTTTTGTCCATCTGTTTGAATGCTTTCGCTTTACTCCTTAGGTGAGAATTAAAACGTAGAATGCTTTTATTCATGTCCCCAGAGGAGATCACGTTTTCACGCACGTTTGCTTATTGTCTGAGAGCAAGACTACCAAAAACAATGTGACCAATTTTAAGGAAACTTGACAGGATGATGATGATGATGATGATGATGATGATGATGACGATGGTGTTGATAATGACGATGATGATAATGATAATAATGCTGATGATATTAATTCTCAACAGCTTTTAAGCTTTTTGCATTCTTTTAACAATAACTGTGCAAAAATATTAACATTTCTCTGATAAATCTTGTTTTCTTGATAAACACGTTTGTTAGGTATGTTTTAGTAAACTATTCCATTAATTAAAAAAAAAGAAAAAAAAAAAAAATAGATTGATGATTTCGACAAAATAAGCTTTTGATTATTGGCGATCGGAAATCAAGGGAAAGAACTGCAGGGAGTTAAGAGTGCTTGTATAGTGCCTATCCTCAGCAAAAGATCAGCTCTAAGCGCTTTACAATCCACAC
Organism: Conus betulinus; assembly: GCA_016801955.1. Lineage (NCBI taxonomy): Eukaryota > Metazoa > Mollusca > Gastropoda > Neogastropoda > Conidae > Conus > Conus betulinus. The sequence continues at coordinate 69,093 of JADBJO010004345.1, read as the reverse complement.
TCTCGTTTACACGACGAGCTGCTACCAGGGAAGAGCCAGCTGAACAGCTGCCTGTCAGCGCTTCATTCAGTCGTTGGCCTATCATTCAGTCGCTGGCCTATCATTCAGTCGTTGGCCTATCATTCAGTCGCTGGCCTATCATTCAGTCGTTGGCCTATCATTCAGTTGTTGGCCTATCATTCAGTCAATATCATGTACTCAGTTTTCTTCTTTCATTCTTTCAATTTTTCACACAGGGTGCACGCTCTGTGTAACGTAACGTGTCATCCATACCAACGGCCAAACTGGCCTTCTCTTCCAAAAGTTAGTGATATGATTTTACGTGTGCAAGATGTTAAACGTGCATTCACACATGGAACCTCAGTTTATAGCCTCGTTCAAAGGACTTCGGGGAAAAAAGGAGTCAGAACCCAGTGTTAACTCCGAGGGAGAAATCCCCCTGTACTGAAACGGCTCGTCGGAGATTCGAACCCGCAACCCCAGGATCACCAAGATTACGTGCCTGGCGTTCTACCAACTGACTCTGGCCCCCGTCCCAACCCCCCTTCCCCCCCCCCCCCCCCCCCTTCCCCTGTTAAAAAAAGCGACCCCACAAACGAAGCCATTTAAATCTCCTTTGTGTGTGTGTGTGTGTGTGTGTGTGTGTGTGTGTGTGTGTGTGTGTGTGTGTTCCATCTTCTGTGCCACCTCAGTGGCATTGCACCCGCACGGTTCATTCCGACCCCTCATTGACAGCCACAACCCGACCATTCCCACACAGCCCCAGCACCGGCAATCCACAGTGAGCAGTCAGGGTCAAGTGGGCATGAGGCAACCCAGGAGAGGAGACATGGCACTGTCGCCAAGTCATTTCAGTGGTGTCTGTTCTGATCCAGCATAAGCAGGTCACCCCGTTCTGAGCCCCTTACTGATGACAACAATTGCTTTGTCGAGGAACCAGCGTGGTTGAGCTCTTCCTCCGGAGGGCGCCACGTCCGCCCTAAGACAGTTCCCATAAATTTGCCAATAACGGTGACCCCGACAGAACCAAACAAAGACAATAGACGTGGACAGGCAATTGAACTGATTCCTACGAGAATAGTACGTGAAAAGCCACAGAATGACATTTTCTTTTTCTTAATGTTGATCGATGAAGATGAGGCTGATGAAGATGAGGCTGATAAAGATGAAGCTGATGAAGATGTGCTACAGATTTCCGTTCAGGTTTAAGACTGCATGACAGAACAATGCTGTACTCTTACACTTGCTTTCATTAACAACCCAGCATCAACCAGGCCCGAGAGATACGGACACCTGCAGTGTTTGTCAGGACATTTGAGCAACACTCTCGGAGACGCATTCATTAAGCGAGAGGAAACTGGACATTGTGGTCCCAGTCTTCCCAACTGAGCCCATAGCAAACTCAACTCTGGGCAGGAGCCGGCCGGGGCAGAAAAATCCCGCAAGTAAATGGCTCTGATGGGAATCGAAGCCACAACCTCCCATCCAGGAGTCTGCGACGCTAACCACTTCGTCACGGCGGCTTGTTAGCCATTTAGATATAGTGAGGATCCGGATCAAGCATCTCCATGACGACGATTCCTTCACCAGCGTCACCCAGGCAGAAGTGATTGACGAGCTTGACAAGACTGTAATGCAGGTAATGAACTGTTTTTTTATCCAGTTACTGCCCCCCAATCCCTCATTCATCAGTGACCTTCATTTTGGCAGAACAAGATCGACTGTGGATAGGGTTAGAAATGATTCCGTTCAATAGGGCTCAATGGTTATCGAGGCTATGATTGAAAGGTTTAATATATAAACTCTAATGGCGTCCTTTTCGTGTTGTCTCATCTTCTGCCCTTTTTCTATGAAAAAGAAGAAACGTTTTGATTGTAACAGAGAGTATACAGCGTTTCAGGCCGTATCTGTAACTAGAGTCTCGGATTTGAAGTCCCCTCAGTCACATTTCAAGCCCTAGAACCTGATCCTGTTTGCGTCAGTAGAAACAGTGCCGCTCCCTTTTCTTTTAATCTGTCAACTTGGAACCACTTGGCATATATGAAAGAAAAGAATGGGAATCAACTTTCAGACATAATAGATATTCTCAGAACAATCTGATTGTGTCTGTCCATAAATAGTCGAGTTCAGGCCTGTGTGCATGAATATTTTGTGTGTGTCCAAACAGTCCTATCGTAAGCTATTTCAATGGTATAAAAACAAAAAAATAGAACGATCGAATTTCAGCTGGTTCCTATGTTGTTTATGAATAGATGATACTGACTTTTACATAAGCATAAGCTAGAAAGTATACTTTAAGTTCAGTTACTGTGGCCTTGTAAACAAAGATGGTGTCTGCTTTAATTTCCCCCACCCCATCTTGCCAAAACGCTCTCCTTTTTATGGCAGGTGACCCAACTCTATGTCAGGTAAGATGGATTGACCTCACATCTCCGAAGCTTCCCGCAGCAGACGTTTGTTGACACTCATCCCCAAACAGCATTCTTTAGTGTTTGTCAGATCGTTTTCTGACAATGTCGTAATTTTTTTTTTAAATTGAAAGGCTTCAACAAAAAAAAAATCAGGCTGATTAGCTGTCCTGCTGTCTACAAACTAGTAAGATCCGGTTCGGATCCGGATGGCAACATGGATCTTGTGAACAAAGTAGCTTTCTAGGGAGCTGTACAAGCGGTTGGGAGCTGGTAGCTGTACAAGAGGTCTGGGAGCTGTACAAGAGGTCTGGGAGCTGTACAAAAGGCCTGGGAGCTGCGGAGTGGAATCTCCAGTCAAGGTTTGACCGACGTTGGAAGAAGTGGTGGAGGTCTGCGTTCTCCCAAGTGACGGTCCTTCTGGTTCGTTGTTTGTTTGCATACGACCATCCAGCACTCTGGAGATCGATCACCTGCTGGGCCCTGGCACTAGCTGAACAGACAGAAATGAAGGAAGAGCTACTTCCGTGCCGCCTTGACCGTCAACACTGCACCCCTCTGACATATGTATAATTAAAGCACTGCTTGTCTCAATCGTTCTAGTGAAGCAAAAACTACAGAATATTGATACTTTGAGAAGCTCAGAGATGTTCAAAAATATGTTTAATGAAATTCATCATCTATTCAGTGCTGATTCTGGTTAGTGCTGACTGGGCCAGTTGGTTCTAGAACACCCAGGAGACAGGACGACCGCCTAAGCTGGAAGCCAGGCCGCCCAGTGGCGCTGTAGACAACCAGGTCTCAGATGGTAACGAATGCATACCCACAGAGAATCCCACTCCATGCTGACCCGGGAGATAGACTATGGCCAGATGGGCGACGACGATGTGCCAGAAGCTGTGGGGTGGGAAAGGGGGGGGGGGGGGGGGGGGTTATTTGGAGAAGTTCCAGACGACAGCGAAGTTCATAGGAGAGACGAGACTACGAGTGTGACAGCGAGCGAGAGGAAGGGTGAAAGACAGGAGACTTTCTTTCAGGAGATGAGGGAACTTGTGGCTGCTTGCTGCCAACGTCCAACCTTGAATGGTTGGACAATAACCCAAGCCATGGCTGAATCCAACCGCCATGCAACATTGCAGGGCGTAACAAAACAGTTGATACTGGCCTCAGGGTCCAGTTTCTGCTCATTGTGTTGAGGAGAACTTTAAAACTGCCAGTCTACAAAGCAGAGCAGACACACACCAACCTTTAGAAACCGAAGGTCAGTCAAAGCAGAGTAGACACACACACCAAACTTTAGAAACTGAAAGTCAATTGTGAGTTTCGGTTGGTATCGACTTGAATCTCCGTTTTATGTTGTTTTTTTTTTCTTTCAACAATATGTATGTTTTGTGAACATCTTTTTTCTTAGGTTAAGTCGCTAGTCATGCTCAGTAAGTTGCTAGTCATCGTAGTCCCTTGCGGGGTAAGGCCAGATAAAAAACCGTATTTACTTATCTGTTACCTTGGAAATAAAGATAACTCTCTCTCTCTCTCTCTCTCTCTCTCTCTCTCGCTCTCTCCTCTCTCTCTCCTCTCTCTGTGTGTGTTGTGTGTGTGTGTGTGTGTGTGGTGTGACTTATTTGTGTTGGTGTTCATTTTTCCACGTATTCCTGGGGAAGGGGGGGATACATGTTCGTATTCTTGAATGTTTTTAAAAAAGAAAACGAAGGGAAAAAAGTAAATAAGTGTTCACTGTTTAAAATGCAGACAATTCCATAATGTCGTTTGAACTTAAATTCACATTAGCGGAGGAAAAATTCATCATTCAACACCTTGAAAACTGCTAAGATCCAGACTTCCTAGCTGATCATTTGCGGACTGCGACAGTTTAAGCCATAAAAAATCAGTTGTTCATTTGTTTACTTATATTGTGAGGGGAAAAAAAAATCCGGTTTCGTTTGTTTGCCCTTTTTGTATTCGGGATTGTGGAGTAAAAACCTCAACATTTCACAGATCTTACCATGCCTATGTGTACATGTGTGGACAGACCGATGTCAGGCAGCACACCTCTCTGGCAAACCTTTTCCGTCATGATTTTGCAGTCTGTTATAGAACAGTTCGGAAGGTCACTTCAGGACAGAAAGTAATCACTGAGCTGTTTGGAAGTTTTTCTTGATCTGAACTAAACGTCTCAAGACGATCTGAACTAAACGTCTCAAGACGATCTGAACTAAAACGTCTCAAGACGATCTGAACTAACGTCTCAAAGACGTATTCAGCACCAGCGATGTCTGTCTTCAGATGCAGTTTCAGGACATGTATACACCGACCCCCTCTTCGCTTGGGGGGGGGGGGGGGGGGGGGGGGGGGGGGGGGGGCGAGAAGAGCATACTGTTGAACCCCACACTGGCAGTTAACTGTCAGAACAAACCTGAATGGAAGTATCCCCAGTGCACTGTCTAGATATACTACAACACAGGACAAGCACACAGTAACATCTGCGTGATCTCAATTTAAGGATTATCCTCTGGCAATCAGGCCACTTTGATAAAATTGGAAATGAATTGAGGCAGGGAACAGTAAACAATAAACAGTAAACAAAGTGGGGTAGTTTTTGCTCCCATAAGGGAACCTAACACAGAGTAACTTTTATTCAAGACTGGCACAGCCTTTTGAACTTGAATAAAGTCAGACAAATATAAAGACGAACAATCTAATAGTGGGGGGGAAAAACAAGCGCAGGCCAACAACTAAATTGTCTTCATAGAAGATCTTCAACCTCCTGCCCTCCCCCCTCCTTAAGTTCAAAGTTTTGCCAAGTCATTACTATGAAGACAATTTAGTTGTTGGCCTGCGCTTGTTTTCCCCCCCCCCCCCCCCCCCCCCCCCCCCCCCCCCCCCCCCCCCACTATTAGATTGTTCGTCTTTATATTTGTCTGACTTTATTCAAGTTTAAAAGGCTGTGCCAGTCTTGAATAAAAGTTACTCTATGTTAGGTTTTCCTTATGGGAGCAAAAACTACCCCACTTGTTTACTGTTTATTGTTTACTGTTCCCTGCCTCATTTCATTTCCAATTTCGTTTTGATTAAATTGAGGTTATTTGTACTTGTTTCTGTCTGTCTTTGTCTTTTGATCTCCCTTGCATCCTTGGGTGGATCCTCAAGCATAGGCTCAAAGATTGCCCCCTACATTTTATACTATTTACATAATATCTGTAGTTTTTTCAGCAACTTTTTTCTTCCCCACACTTTTGTTTGGTTTCCTTTACTACTCTTCGCTGGCTGCTTCGGGGGTGCTATTGGATTCTTTTTTGCACCCTTGGTGGTGAGAACACCATGGTACGGACTGTGGGTGTCTCTATTTGACGCCAGGAGCGCAGATACAGCCAGCCGTGTCTCCCTGATGAGTTCCGACCCCCCAGCGGACGAAAGGCCTCGGAGCAGGCAATACAAACATATCTGCCTTTAAAAGGGATTGCGATGGTTCCCTTATGCAGCCAGTGAAGAGGTTTTCATATCTGTAATATATTTTCTTAATTTCATGTTCCCAGTTTTTACATTTTCAAGCTCCTGCCCCCCCCCCTCCCCTCTCCTTAAGTTCAAAGTTTTGCCAAGTCATTACTATGAAGACAATTTAGTTGTTGGCCTGCGCTTGTTCCCCCCACTATTAGATTGTTCGTCTTTATATTTGTCTGACTTTATTCAAGTTAAAAGGCTGTGCCAGTCTTGAATAAAAGTTACTCTGTGTTAGGTTTCCTTATGGGAGCAAAAAACTACCCCAATTGTTTACACTTTGATAAAAGTTTTTAGAGAGAGAGAGAGAGATGCTAAGACATTAGATCCTTCATAAGAGAAGGAAAAAAAAAGGGGGAAAATAGTCGGGGTCTTGATTTAGCTGAGTGAACGAGTTTTAAAACACACGCCAACAGATATACACCCACAAGGCGAGACACACACACACACACACACACTCACTCTCTTGTCTGTCCTAAAGAGCCTATATGGATAAATCAGTCACTGGACCCTTGAATCTTGAAGTGCCTAAGAGACAATATTTCACAGGACGTTCTGTTGTTCTTTCTATCGCACCCTTCCCACTTCTACCCCTCCCCCCTTTTTTATATTATGCAATTTCAAAGCCATTGCTTCAAAGACAGAAGAATTGTTAGCACGCAATCGTTTTTCATCTCTACTGGTCTGTTCAACACATTACTGTTTTGTCAATCAATGGAGACTGCATATTTCAAGAGATCAAGTTAAGGCTGCGATGCACAATTTTTAGCCGCTGAAAGTACTCACGTGACTGACAATGCTTGGGTATCAACATAATATGGTTTAGTTGCAAAGTGAGGCGACTACACACACACACACACACACAACACACACACACACACACACCACAGAGAGAGAGAGAGAGAGAGAGAGAGAGAGAGAGAGAGAGAGAGAGAAGACGAAGAAGAAGACCTCATTTTCGTAGCTAGGATATCTTGAGTCCCACTGATCTTGCCGGAAGAAGGTCCAAGAGGTCAAAACGCATCGTGTTTTGTATTATGATTCGTTTGTCCATGTTGTTCGGCGGAATCATCGAAATAGCGTACTCTAAAAAAAATAATGGGTTTAGCTTTGATGCTGCGTGTTTCCTTGCAGTGCTACATCCTCATGTCACTCTCTGTCCTTCACCTGCTGTGGGATACCTTTGGATGGATTCTGTGATTGAACCTTGGTGGTGATGAGGACACCGCTGAATTACAGGTGGTTTATCTCCCTTTAATGGCAGGAGACGGTAACACGATGGGTTAGGTTTCACTGATGAGTGTGACTCAGCGGACCAAAGGCGTTAGCAGCAGTCCTGTGATTAAGACGATCAGTAGGCCCTGTGTATAGCTGGTGAAGGAGTTGATCTTCATAGACTGACATACCCATTTCAATACATTTCCTAGCTCTCCCCTCGACCCCTCCCCATCCCATCCACACCCTTGTTAAAAAAAAACCTTTGCAAAGTCTTCATTTGTCAGCCTGCACCTGTTTTTTTTTTTTTTCACTAGCTGTGTGTGTGTGTGTGTGTGTGTGTGTGTGTGTGTGTGCTTGCGAGAGACAGAGACAGAGACTGAGAGACAGAGAGAAAATTATAAACACTCCGACGACTACTTTAGAATGGTCAGGTGATTTTACCTCATTGTAACAGGACTTGCGTGTGCTTCATTATGCAGCAGGTGCGCTGTCCTGCCGACATGGTGTGTGTGAGGCGGCCCGGCAGTTACGTTCACCTGTGTACACGACGCTCATGTAAGTATCTGTTTTCACTGTCTTCGCCGCAACTTATCACCATGCCCTTGATCCCATGTCTGCCTGCCTGTCTGTCTGTCTGCCTGCCTCTCTCTCTCTCTCCCTCTCTCTCTCTGTATGAGGGATGGAACTTAAGTTCTCCGCTTCACTAGCATGGAGATGTCAGAGAATTGTTTCCACTCGTCACCCCAGAGTGGTGTCCCCCACGTGGAATGTAGTGGCACTGCGAGGCCGCGACACCTCTCCAGAAGAAGTCCTTCAAGACAGGTGTGCACATCGTTCATTCTCGGTTGCTTAATTACCTCTGAGCAGGTGATTCTGGCGAGTGGGATGGATGGTGGATGATGACAAAGCCCCATCGAGGAACCAGAGCCATGGCAGCTGCACATTCCTATGTGGGAGTCTTCATCTGACGTCAACCAGCACAACGAATCAGCTTTCCTAACAGCTTGCTAATTAACGCTTCGCAGCTGCTAAAAGGGGAGATACACAGATGTTGACGGTGTTACTCTTTTTAAGATAATCTGCAATAGGATTTCGTCAGTATTAAAGAGGGGACAGGGTGAGGTGGGGGGTGGGGATGGGGGGAGACGTCACCATCTTTCTAGCAGACAAGACCATCACTGCCATGTGTATGGGGGGGGGGATTGGGGGAGACGTCACCATCTTTCTAGCAGACAAATATCATCAATGCCATGTGTAAAGGTGTGTGTGTGTGTGTGTGTGTGTGTGTGTGTGTGGGGGGGGGGATGGGGGGAAGACGTCACCATCGTTCTAGCAGACAATATCATCACTGCCATGTGTAAAGGTGGAAGGGGGGGGGAGGGGGGGGGGGGGGGAACGTCACCATCTTTCTAGCAGACAAGATCATCACTGCCATGTGTAAAGCAGAGGGGAGGGTAGGGGGGGGGGGGGGGGGGGTTGATCAGTGGGGCAGGGTGTACAGCAGTGTACAGTGGGACAGGGTGTACAGTGGGGCAGGGTGTACAGTGGGGCAGGGTGTACAGCGAGGCAGGGTGTACAGTGGGGCAGGGTGTACAGTGGGGCAGGGTGTACAGCAGTGTACAGTGGGACAGGGTGTACAGTGGGGCAGGGTGTACAGTGGGGCAGGGTGTACAGCGAGGCAGGGTGTACAGTGGGGCAGGGTGTACAGTGGGGCAGGGTGTACAGCAGTGTACAGTGGGGCAGGGTGTACAGTGGGGCAGGGTGTACAGTGAGGCAGGGTGTAGAGAGCAGTGTACAGTGGGGCAGGGTGTACAGCACGGCAGAGTGTACAGTGGGGCAGGGTGTACAGCACGGCAGGGTGTACAGCGGGGCAGGGTGTACAGCACGGCAGGATGTACTGCGGGGCAGGGTGTACAGCGGGCGGGGTGTACAGCAGGGCAGGGTGTACAGCACTGCAGGGTGTACAGCAGTGCACAGCGGCCAGGGTGTACAGCGGAGGGGTGTACAGCGGGGCAGGGTGTACAGCGGATGGGGTGTACAGCGGGGCAGGGTGTACAGCAGTGTACAGCGGGCAGGGTGTACAGCAGGGCAGGGTGTACAGCAGTGTACAGCGGGTTGGGTGTACAGCAGGGGCAGGGTGGGTGTACAGCGGGCTGGGTGTACAGCGGGCAGGGTGTACAGCAGGGCTGGGTGTACAGCGAGTAGGGCATGCAGTGGACGGGGTGTACAGCGGGACAGGGTGTACAGCAGGGTGGGTGTACAGCAGGATAGGGAGTACAGTGGGGCAGGGTGTACAGTGAGGCAGGGTGTACAGCGGTGTACAGCGGTCAGGGTGTACAGTGGGACAGGGTGTACAGCTGGGCAGGGTGTACAGCAGTGTACAGTGGGGCAGGGTGTACAGCAGGGCAGGGTGTACAGCAGGGCATGGTGTACAGCTGGATAGGGAGTACAGCGGGGCAGGGTGTACAGTGGGGTAGGGTGTACAGCAGGGCAGGGTGTACAGCGCGGGGCAGCGTGTACAGCAGGGCAGGGTTACAGCGGGGCAGGGTTATAGTTGGATAGGGAGTACAGCAGGGCAGGGTGTACAGTGGGGCAGGGTGTACAGTGGGGCAGAGTGTACAGTGGGGCAGGGTGTACAGGAGTGTACAACAGGGTAGGGTGTACAGCAGGGTTAGGTGTACAGCGGGATAGGAGCGTACAGCGGGGCAGGGTGTACAGCGGGGCAGGGATGTACAGTGGGGTATGGTGTACAGCAGGGCGGGGTGTACAGTGGGACAGGGTGTACAGCAGGGCAGGGTGTACAGCGGGCAGGGTGTACAGGACGGCAGGGTGTACAGTGGGGTAGGGTGTACAGCGGGTGGGGTGTACAGCGGGGCAGGGTGTAAAAGCAGTGTACAGCAAGGTAGGGTGTACAGCAGGGCAGGATGTACAGCAGTGTATTGCAGGGTAGCATGTACAATGGGGCAGGGTGTACAGTGGGGCAGGATGTACAGTGGGAAAGGGTGTACAGCACGGCAGGGTGTACAGCTGGACAGGGTGTACAGTGGGGCAGGTTGTACAGCGGTGTAGAGTGTACAGCTGTGTACAGTGTACAGCAGTGTAGGGGGTACAGCATGGCAGGGTGGACAGCGATGTAGGGTATACAGTGGTGCAGGGTGTACAGTGGGGTAGGGTGTACAGCAGGCGGGGTTTACAGCGGGGCAGGGTGTACAGCAGGGCAGGGTGTGTAGTGGGGCAGGGTGTACAGCAGGGCAGGGTGTACAGTGGGCAGGGTGTACAGTGGGGCAGGGTGTACAGTGGGCAGGGTGTACAGTGGGCAGGGTGTACAGCAGGGTAGGGTGTACAGCAGGGCAGGGTATACAGCAGCGTACAGCGGATAGGGTGTACAACAGGGCAGGGTGTACAACAGGGCAGGCTGTACACTGGGTAGGGTGTACATCGGGGCAGGGTGTACAGCAGTCAGGGTGTACAGTGGGGCAGTGTGTACAGCAGGATAGGGTGTACAGCGCGGCAGGGTGTACATAAGACGGGGTGTACAGCAGGGCGGGTGTACAGCAGGTGTACAGCAGTGTAAAAGCGAAAGGGTGTACAGCGGACCAGGGTGTACATTGGGGCAGGGTGTACAGCAGGCAGGGTGTACAGGGTTGTACAGCAGGGTAGGGTGTACAGGGGGCAAGGTGTACAGCAGGGCAGGGTGTACAGCGGGGCAGGGTGTACAGCGGGGCAGGGTGTACAGGGGGTAGGTGTACAGCAGGGGGCGGGGGAGTACATCTTGGGGCAGGGTGTACAGCGGGGGCAGGGTGTACAGTGGGGCAGGGTGTACAGGGCAGGGGGTACAGGTGTACAGGTGTACAGGGGGGTGGTGTACAGTGGGGCAGGGTGTACAGCGGGGGGGTGTACATCAGGATGGCAGGATGTACAAGCAGTGTACGGCAGGGTGCATTACAGTGGGGCAGGGTGTACAGTGGGGGGGGGTGTACAGTGGGGCAGGGTGTACAGCACGGCAGGGTGTACAGCGGGGCAGGGTGTACAGTGGGGCAGGTTGTACAGTGGGTGTAGAGTGTACAGCTGTGTACAGTGTACAGCGGTGTAGGGGGTACAGCATGGGCAGGGTGGACAGCGATACAGGGGTGTACAGCGGGTGGGGTGTACAGTGGGGCAGGGTGTACAGCGGGTGGGGTGTACAGTGGGGTAGGGTGTACAGCAGGCAGGGTGTACAGCGGGGCAGGGTGTACAAGCGGGGCAGTGTGTACAGCAGGGGCAGGGTGTACAGTGGGCAGGGTGTACAGTGGGTCAGGGTGTACAGTGGGCAGGGTGTACAGCAGGGTAAGGTGTACAGCAGGGCAGGGGTACAGCGGTGTACAGCAGGGTACAGCAGGGCAGGGTGTACAGCGGGCAGGGTGTACAGTGGGGCAGGGTTGTACAGTGGGGTGTACAGGGTGGTACAGCGGGGGGGTGTACAGCGGGGGTAGGGTGTACAGCAGGCAGGGTGTACAGGGTGGGTGTACAGCAGGATAGGGTGGTACAGCGCGGCAGGGTGTACAGCAGGGTGTACAGCAGGGTACAGGGTGTACAGCAGTGTACAGCGGCAGGGTGTACAGCAGGCAGGGTGTACAGTGGGGCAGGGTGTACAGCAGGGCAGGGTGTACAGCAGGGCAGTGTGTACAGCAGGGGCAGTGTGTACAGCAGGGTACAGCAGGGTGGGGTGTACAGTGGGGAGGTGTACAGCAGGGCAGGATGTACAGCAGGACAGGGTGTACAGCAGATGGGGTGTACAGCAGGGCAGTGTGTACAATGGGGGAGGGTGTATAATGGGCAGGGTGTACAGGGGCAAGGGTGTACAGCAGGGCAGGGTGTACAGTGGGGGCAGGGTGTACAGCAGGGGGGTGTACAGCGGGTGTACAATGGGGCAGGGTGTACAGTGAGGCAGGGTGTACAGTGGGGTACAGTGGGTACAGTGGGGCAGGGTGTACAGTGGTGGCAGTGGGGCAGGGTGTACAGGGGGCAGGGGTGTACAGTGGGGGGTGTACAGGCAGGGTGTACAGTGCAGGCAGGGTGTGTACAGTGGGGCAGGGTGTACAGTACAGCGGGCAGGGGCAGGGTACAGTGGGCAGGGTGTACAGTGGGGCAGGGTGTACAGCGGTGTCAGGGGGAGTACAGTGTACAGGGTGTACAGTGGGGCAGGGTGTACAGTGAGGCAGGGTGTACAGTGGGCAGGGTGTACAGCGGTGTACAATGGGGGCAGGGTGTACAGTGTACAATGGCAGGTTGTACAGTGGGGCAGGGTGTACAGGGGGGCAGGGTGTACAGGGGTGGTACAATGGGGCAGGGTGTACAGCGGTGTACAATGGGCAGGGTGTACAGTGAGGCAGGGTGTACAGTGGGGCAGGGGTACAGCGAGGGGGCAGGGTGTACAGCGGTGTACAAGGGCAGGGTGTGTACAGTGAGGCAGGGTGTACAGTGGGGCAGGGTGGTACAGGGTGTGTACAGTGGTGTACAATGGGGCAGGGTGTACAGTGAGGGCAGGGTGTACAGTGGGGAGGGTGTACAGGGGGCAGGGTGTACAGTGGGGCAGTTAGGGTGTACAGTGGGGCAGGGTGTACAGCAGGGGTACAGGGGTGTACAGTGGGGCAGGGTGTACAGCAGGGTGTACAACAGTGTGGTAGGGGGTGTTACAGTGGGGCAGGGTGTACAGTGGGGTACAGGGTGTACAGTGGCAGGGTGTACAGTGAGGCAGGGTGTACAGTGAGGCGGGGTGTACAGCGGGGGGTGAACAGCGTGGATTGGCAGTACAGCGGTTTTAGGGAGTACAGTGGGGGGTGTATAGGGGGTAGGGGTGTACAGCAGGGCAGGGTACAGTGGGGCAGGGTTTACAGTGGGGTAGGGTGTACAGCAGGGCAGGGTGTACAGTGGGGTAGGGTGTACAGTGGAGCAGGGTGTACAGTGGGGTAGGGTGTACAGCGGGGGTAGGGTGTACAGCGGGATAGAGAGTACAGCGGGGCAGGGTGTACAGTGGGGGTAGGGTGTACAGCAGGGCAGGGTGTACAGCAGTGTACAGCAGGGTAGGGTGTACAGCAGGGTAGGATGTACAGCGGGATAGGGGCCGTACAGCGGGGCAGGGCAGGGGGCAGGGTGTACAGCAAGGGTGGGTGTACAGCAGGGTTGGGTGTACAGCATGGAGGGTGTACAGCAGGGCAGGGGTACAGTGAGGCAGGGTGTACAGCAGGGCAGGGTGTACAGCAGTGGTAGGGTGTACAGCAGGGTAGGGTGTACAGCATGGTGGGGTGTAGGGTAGGGGGTACAGCGGGGCAGGGTGTGTGTACAGCAGTGTAGGGTGGGTGTACAGCAGGGTAGGGTGTACAGCGGGATAGGGAGTACAGCAGTGTACAGTGGGGTAGGGTTGTACAGCAGTGTACAGGGGGTAGGGTGTACAGGGGGTGGGTACAGCGGGATAGGGAGTACAGCGGGCCAGGGTGTACAGTGGGGCAGGTTGTACAGCAGTGTACAGCAGGGTAGGGTGTACAGCAGGGTTAGGTGTACAGCGGGATAGGGAGTACAGTGGGGGGCAGGGTGTATAGTGGGGCAGGTGTGTACAGCAGTGTACAGCAGAGTAGGGTGTACAGCAGGGTTGGGTGTACAGCGGGATAGGGAGTACAGCGGGGCAGGATGTACAGCATGGCAGGGTGTACAGTGGGACAGGGTGTACAGTTGGGCAGGGTGTACAGCAGGGCAGGGTGTACAGCGGGGCAGGCAGGTGTGGAGCAGTGTACAGCATGGCAGGGTGTACAGTGGGGCAGGGTGTACAGTGGGGCAGGGTGTACAGCGGGGCAGGGTTTACAGCAGGGTAGGGTGTGGAGCAGTGTACAGCATGGTAGGGTGTACAGTGGGGCAGGGTGTACAGCGGGGCAGGGTTTACAGCAGGGCAGGGTGTGTGGAGCAGTGTACAGCATGGCAGGGTGTACAGTGGGGCAGGGTGTAAAGCAGGGCAGGGTGTACAGCGGGGCATGGTGTACAGTGGGGCAGGGTGTACAGCAGTGTACAGCAGGGCATGGTGTACAGCGGGGGCAGGGTGTACACCTGGGCAGGGTGTACAGCAGTGTACAGCAGGGCATGGTGTACAGTGGGGCAGGGTGTACAGCGGGGATGGGTGTACAGTGTGGTAGGGTGTACGGCAGGGAATGGTGTTCTGCGGGGCAGGGTGTACAGCAGGGCATGGTGTACAGTGGGGCAGGGTGTACAGTGGTGTAGGGTTACAGCAGGGCAGGGTGTACAGCGGGGCAGGGTGTGGAGCAGTGTACAGCATGGCAGGGTGTACAGTGGGGCAGGGTGTACAGCAGCGGGGCAGGGTTTACAGCAGGGCAGGGTGTGGAGCAGTGTACAGCATGGTGGGTGTACAGTGGGGCAGAGTGTACAGTGGGGCAGGGGGTGTACAGTGGGGCAGGGTGTTCAGCAGGGCAGGGTGTACAGCAGGGCATGGCGTACAGCGGGGTAGGGTGTACAGCGGGGCATGGTGTACAGCGGGGCATGGTGTACAGTGGGGCAGGGTGTATAGTGGGCAGGATGTAGCCATTTTTAAATCATAACGTCATTATGTTCATGTTCATGTCATGTTCATATTGTTTATATCCCAGCTGACCGCGAAGGACTTAAAAAGACATGAATGTTGGTCTAATTGGAAGTTATTTGGTAGGGTGTCAAGGTTTTGATCTGAAAACAAACTTTCTAAAATCAAAGAAAGTCCAGCGTAAACACATTTGTTTATAATCCGTGCATGCAGCGATCAAGTCGAGTAAAGGATGTGTTCATGTTCTTTTAAAAACAAACAAAACATCTGGTGGACCATTTGGGACTAAGGTGTTCATGGATCTGCCGCAAAACGCTGATATCTAGTGACCTATAGAAGGTGAGAAGGTCAGCACTCAGTCAGGTTCTTGACGCTGAGAGGTTCAATTAAATGGTGTGCCCCATGGAACCCTCTAACCCCTCACCTCCTAATGATCTGTGCGCTTTTCCCCCCTGACATGCTAGCTGTGTTTGTGGGTATGGTTGGAGGGTCAATAGAATAAATGCGCCGGTTTAGAGATGTCCAGGCTATTGACAACGTAGATGACGGATGTGCGTGCGTGCGTGTGTGTGTGTGTGTGTGTGTGTGTGTGTGTGTGTGTGTGTGTGTGTGTGTGCGTTTAATATCAAGAAAGAGGATCTGTTAAATTTTGTTTCGTAACGTATAAATTGTATGTACATATGCATTGATAATTAGTGATTCTACATAATATTTATGACGTTTGTAGATTTGCCCTTTACATTGACACAAAGCGCTTTAAGCCGAGAATACTGTTTTAGGGAATTATATTTGATAAAAAATTTTTATCATAATTGTCATTATTTTTTACTTACGTGGGCTTGCCGATTTTGTATACCAAATTGTGCAAATGTTAAATCCTAAATCAACTGCGTCTCGACAACTATAATCCTTACAAATAAGAGATCATACTTATTCAAATCTATCGTTATCTATTGTGCTATAATACTACCATATAACACCGTATGAATGTATGTTGTATGTATGTATATACGTACATATACATGTTTGTATGTAAAGATGTGTGTATGTACAACAGTTCGTCTGTGCTAAATCCTGTAGTTTTTTTTTCGCCTAGATTTAGAAATACTGACACAGTTAAACCCGTTTACTTTCTGTTCTTGTTTTCAAATCGTTTTGCATGAAATTTGCGTTCATATGAGATTCGAAACAATTCTTTAAGAAAGGGGGAAGGAGTGTGGGGGCTGGGAGCGAGGTTGAGAGGAGGGAGGGGGGCGGAGAACGGAAAGGAAGGAGGAAGGGGGGACGGGGCAGGTAAAGGTGTGTGTGAGGAGGGGGGGGTGGAGGGTGGAAGGGGGGATGGGCGAGCGTGAAGGGGCGGCTTTCTGACGGTGACAACAGAGGTACAGGGCAGGTGGCCGTCAACAGCAGGGGCAGGTGGAGACAGACGTGGGGTTGGGAAGCGGGGACAGGGGGAAGGGAAGGGGGAGTGAAAGGAGGAAGCTGAGGCGCACATTGGTGGGGAGGGTGGTGGGGAGAGAGAGAGAGGAGAGAGAGAGAGAGAGAGAGAGAGAGAGAGAGAGGGGGGGGGGGTTTAATATGGACCTTTTCGCTAGCAATAACAGTAGTATGATATGAGTGTTTGAAATCGATATATGTATAACGAGCATTGACGTAATTGATAGAAAATAGGTGAACCTCTCTCTCTCTCTGTCTGTCTCTGTCTGTCTGTCTGTCTGTCTGTCTGTCTCTCTGTCTCTCTCTCTCTCTCTCTCTCTCTCTCTCTCTCTCTCTCTCTCTCTCTCTCTCTGTGTGTCTCATTAAGCCAAATACCCATTCGTTAATTATATGTAAAGCTTGCAAGTGTATGAAATTACATGTATGTGGTGTGATTTAGGCCTGTGTGTGCATAGATACAGAGCAGACATAATATAGATAGATAGATATAGATAAAGATATGTATATGTAAAGAAAAAAAGCACAAGAACAACAAGCTGTCGTGCTTATAGTTGAAATTTTCTTTCCCCCCCCCCCCCCCCCCTTTTTTTTTTCTTTGCTGTCCCACCCTCTGCGCCACCTCAGAGGCAGTGCATCCACGCCCGCTCATTCCGACACCCCGTCCACAGCCACAGCCCGGTCGGCCCCGCCGCCCCCCGGCACCGGCAATCCACAGGTAGCAGTCAATGTCAAGTCGTCAAGAGGCAACCCACCGGAGGAGACACTGCACTGCTGCCGAGTCACTTCGGTGGTGTTCAGTGGCGCCTGTTCTGATTTAGCATATGTAGGACACCAGCTACTAAGCCCCCTACTGACGACAATAATTGCTTAGTCGCGGAGCCGGCGTGAGTGAACTCTCCCTCCGGAGGGCGCCACCACGTCCGTCCAACGACAGCCCCCATGGACTCGCCGATACCGGCAAGCTAGACAAGATTGTGCATTGAATAGGAAACCAGTCGTAAAGAAGAGAGGGGACTATGTAATAACAGAACTCTTTCTATCCTAGATGAGTTTTGGTGGTAGATTTTTTACTCTGCCAAAGAGCAGTTGTGACTGTTATGAAAAAGGAAAGGTTCTGAATTACTTCAAGTAATTATCAACAAGCGTGAAAAAATGAGGCTGAAAGGTACTGTCGCTTTTCTTTCTTCATCATGGGATTCTAAATCGACATCATTTCCAGACTTCGATTCTGGGATCGGATATGTAAATTCTACTACGAAGAAATTTTGGAGGCAGTTCATGTACAAGTGGTTGTAAACAACATGGTGGAGAGTGGGGGCGGCAGGAACGGGGAAGTGGTAGGGATGGGGAAGGAAGAGGAGGAGAGCGATAGCTTTAGACGTTTCTCTTTTACCTTTCGCAAATGTTAGGATTAATGTCAAGGTGTACTGGCAATCAACGATCATTTTAGTTTCGTTTTATATATATATATATATATATATATATATATATATATATATATATATATATATATATATATATCAAATGAATATATACATAGAATAAAGCGAACAGAAAACACACAGACAATTCAGAAAAGGACTAAAAGAATAAACATGAAATAAAACGACCTGACAGATTGTCTGTACATACGGACACGAAACATACATATTCGATTAAAAGAGTGGTACTGGGGGTAGTTTGACATTCACATTCACTGCGTTTTTCAGAAAAAGGAAAACTGATTAATGTAACTTACAGTGTATAGCAAAATATCGGTTTGTAATAACTCCAATAACTGTAGCGAACTTGGACAGACTAGTCCCATGTTTTATTGTGGGTAAGAAGGCATCAAATGGTCCCATAGTTTTTGTTATTCTGCCTGTCGTCAACATGCCAGAGTTATTCTGCCGGTCGTCAACATGCCAGAGTTATTCTGCCGGTCGTCAACATGCGAGAGTTATTCTGCCTGTCGTCAACATGTCAGAGTTATTCTGCCTGTCGTCAACATGCCAGAGTTATTCTGCCTGTCGTCAACATGCCAGAGTTATTCTGCCGGTCGTCAACATGCCAGAGTTATTCTGCCTGTCGTCAACACGCCAGTGTTATTCTGCCTGTCGTCAACACGCCAGAGTTATTCTGCCTGTCGTCAACACGCCAGTGTTATTCTGCCTGTCGTCAACATGCCAGAGTTATTCTGCCTGTCGTCAACACGCCATCAAATGGTCCCATAGTTTTTGTTATTCTGCCTGTCGTCAACATGCCAGAGTTATTCTGCCGGTCGTCAACATGCCAGTGTTATTCTGCCGGTCGTCAACATGCCAACAAAATGGTCCCATAGTTTTTGTTATTCTGCCTGTTGTCAACATGCCCGCGTTATTTTTCCTGTCGTCAACATACTATCAAAATGGTCCCATAGTTTCTGTTATTCTGCCCGTAGTCAACATGCCATCAAATGGTCCCATAGTTTTTGTTATTCTGCCTGTCGTCAACATGCCAGTGTTATTCTGCCTGTCGTCAACATGCCAGTGTTATTCTGCCTGTCGTCAACACGCCAGTGTTATTCTGCCTGTCGTCAACATGCCAGTGTTATTCTGCCTGTCGTCAACATGCCAGTGTTATTCTGCCTGTCGTCAGCACGCCAGTGTTATTCTGCCTGTCGTCAACACGCCAGTGTTATTCTGCCTGTCGTCAACATGCCAGTGTTATTCTGCCTGTCGTCAACTTGCCACAATGAAACTTAATGACACTGCTTCTCAAACCAGAAATCCTTGTCAGAGGATATATCTGAAGTAATACAGAAATCCTTGTCAGAGGATATATCTGAAGTAATACAGAAATCCTTGTCAGAGGATATATCTGAAGTAATACAGAAATCCTTGTCAGAGGATATATCTGAAGTATTACAGAAATCCTTGTCAGAGGATATATCTGAAGTATTACAGAAATCCTTCTCAGAGGATATATCTGAAGAAATACAGATAAAGTACATTCTGTTTACAGGAAAAGACTGCGTCTTTGGCGACTGAACTGTTCAGCTTAATACGCATTTAAAGTATCCTTATGTGCGAAATCTGCTATGTCGATATAATGGAGTCTGCTTAAAAAAAAATATTCCAAGCTGTAATTTTGCAGAACTATCAAATTAGGTAATACCTTTGTAATCATCTAGAGTGTCAAGGATAGGAGCAGATGTCCTGGACAAAACGGCCGCGTACATCGCAAATTTTACCCATGTAGCAATTGCCCTCAAACAAGGGGCGTAACCTTCCGTCAACCAATGAGTGCACACCCGTAGCATGTCTTCTCTATTAAAAGTTCAAATGTCATCAGAGCCACGAACGCGGCGCCTGAAGCTACATATGACAGCAGCCCTGAGACCATCATGGTTTGAAGGATGACTACTGTTGCCTGACTGTTTCTACTTACCAGGGCAGATGTTGGGACAGGAAAGAGAGGAAAGAAAAAGATACATCTAAAGGTGCGGGTGGGACCCAGAGAAGTATTGTTATCAACTGCCGAACAAACCAGCTGAGAGCAATCCTGCAGCACCCTTGGATGTCAGAGTTGTGTTCACAAAGGATGCAGACAGGCACAAGGCCATGTTGCTGCCTGGTAGATATCATTGTGCAGTGGCCACTGGAAGTGAAATGACAGAACCTCCACGGGAGCGTTCCCATGGGTCTACCAGCCCATACCTCATGACTACAGAAACCCAATGGCAAAAAAACGCCACCGTCAAGCAACTGCTGTGTGCATACTGCAGCCACTGTTTCGCTGACAGGTGAAGACAGGACAATTTCAGACACGCCATGTTTTACGTGCGCCCTGAAGCGAATACCGGGTTACAGTTTTTCCCGCTGTCCAGACGACTTTCCCTTGAGTCAGTGGGTCTTTCCTCACCGTCAAAGGACAGGTGTGGGAGTGGGGACAGTAAGACAGGGGACAGAGAAGAAGGGAGTGGTCGGGGGGGGGGGGGGGGGGGGGGGGGGGGGGGTGAGGGGAGATGGTATTGCACAAACCTTCGGCTTATCTTTCAGACATGTTTATTTTAAAGTTTAAATGCGCAGATAATCAAGGGTGTTGTTTCAAATTCATTTTAGACGGTGGGAACGATCTTTCCGAGAGATCTGGAAACAGATATTTTCGAACTGATGATACTGCCTTTCGGAATTTTTTTTTTTTATCCCATTAAAGTTTTCCAACAATAATAGCAGACAAGTATCAATATATGCAACATCAGGAAGAAGAAGAGAGGGAGATAGAAAACAAAAATATAAACGCATAAAGGACACAACAACAGCAACAACAACAACAACAACATTCGAACAGTTCAAATTTATAATCTACGAAGAGAGAAGAAAGAGGAAAAAGAATCACACCTATACAACTTTTTTCTCCTCTATAAGGCTCTAGAGGAACTTACACATCCACCGTGCCTGACCATGCAGGTTACAGTGATTAGATGGAATTTAACACATGTATAGAAAGATGTCCTTAGATTTCATCTCTGTAGATATTGCCATCTCCGTTACTGCCCGCACTGCTCTTTCCCTCCCTTCTCTAACTCAATTCATGAGAAGCATCATTATGTTTTTCATAGGGGTACCATTGTCTGTTCAATTCCGTGTGCTTTATTTATTAACAATACCTTTTGAAGAAGTTCTCTCACTGTCTTCAGTCAGTGGTGGCACAGATAAGTCTTTTACAACATCCACACGTGGTTTAACATGGAAGGCAAGTTGTGTTAGTCACAAGTCTGTTTGCTGATCTCAGTTTGGTCTTGCAAATGACTTGCAGGACTTGACTATTCCAATTAAACAAATATTTATTAAAACAAGGTCTTCAGGAAAGAAAAAAAAAAAATTCAAGACAATGAAAACGAAGGTCGAGCAGACAGTCCTTTTGAGGCCAGATATTTATTGGTAATTTTTAAAACATTGATTTGTTGCTTTAATAGTAAATGCTGACAGCATGAGACAAAAGTACTCTGCATTTTTTAATCAGGTGTTTCTAAATGCTCATATCCGACAAAACACTTCGACAGTTTAAGAAAAAAAAAAAACACCTATGAGAGGACGTGTCTGCTTAAGGGATTAAGGTGATATTCTTTCAAGTGGGCTGGCTATTGTCCAGAGCTGACTCAAACATTCTGTCAAGTGGGCTGGCTATTGCCCAGAGCTGACTCAAACATTCTGTCAAGTGGGCTGGCTATTGCCCAGAGCTGACTCAAACATTCTGTCAAGTGGGCTGGCTATTGCCCAGAGCTGACTCAAACATTCTGTCAAGTGGGCTGGCTATTGCCCGGAGCTGACTCAAACATTCTGTCAAGTGGGCTGGCTATTGCCCAGAGCTGACACAAACATTCTGTCAAGTGGGCTGGCTATTGCCCAGAGCTGACACAAACATTCTGTCAAGTGGGCTGGCTATTGCCCAGAGCTGAGGACTCAAACGTGAAGACCGGAAAACACACAGTCGAACAGCATTCACTTGACTTATGTGCTCTTGGGACTATTGTTCAAATTCCTGACCAACCCTGCAGGTGCGTGTATCTCTTGGGCCTGTTTGACACCGAGATGTATTACAAATGGAAGCGTAAAGTACAACCATATCAAGCGATCTCAGACTAAAGTGTAACTTCCTAATTTCATCTTCATCCACATTGATCATCATAGATGGGTCTCAAGTTCTGTCTCTTCATGCCACGCTCTTTGAATGAGCTTAGTTTGGATTCCTTCCCATATCAATGCCCATGGTGAGTTGGGGTCAAAATGATTGACACCGGCCTAGGGACGCCTGGTGGACGGATATAATGGCATTCCCCAATAGGAACCCTCGGAGATGGTGTCCAGCTTCAAGTGTTGGATCAGAAGAGCCCTATGGCGGCGTAATTTGACTGCTGCCAGCTCTGACAAGGTGTGGCTGCGAGGGGGATGGCTGGGAGAAACGGCATAGGATGCTACTAATAGAACACAGAAAATGAGACTCAAAGAAAATGCATGTCTGAATTTTTATTGGCATGCAAAGAGTTTTGTTTTCAAAACGGATTTTTAGGGTTCCTTACACTGCTGATGATGGGCTTCATACTGACATATTCACGACTTTTTTATTTCTATTTCCTTTCTCTCTCTCCAAAAACCCTTTTGCCTATCTTTGCCAAGACTTTTTTTTATGACGGATGAATTGTTAGCCTACACTTGTTTTTTTGCTCCGGCAGATATTTCTTGATCATAGCTGTATGTTTTTTTGTGCGTGCGTGTGCTTTTATTATTAAATTAAAGTTCCAGTTTCGAACATATGTGGCATTTTAGGGTACTATTTTATTGCTCCGATAAATAAAATGATGTTAAAGAGTGTTGCAAACAACAGCAGCAACCTTAAAGAGTTTTTCTAACAGAATATTTATCAAACTTGCCAGTGTTTATTAACTGTTCTAGACACACAAGTCCCGGTGAATTCAATGTTCTGCTTGCAAGCCTCGTACATTCCGTTTTTCTGGTTGTTCGTTTACATTTTACATTAAACTATGTAGATTACTTCTTTTCGCTTAGAGAAAAAGACATGAACATTTTTTGAAAGTGTGCGCTTGAAATTTGTGAAAACGAAAACAAATGAAATGCAACGTAAAATTTCAGATTTCGCTAAAACATTGATTACCTTTTATTTTTTTAAAAAACAAAAACGTAATACGGTTACTCTCTCACACCACGAGGAAATACATCTGTACATGTATGTCTGTGTATATATGTTTTAATTTATGTGTTACACACATATATATATATAAATAAAACACTCAACAATGAAGTAGCGAAAAAAAAAAAATCTAAGCTAACGATTCTTCCGACATAGTAATGACTTAGCTGGGATTATGAACTTTTTTTTAAAAAAAAAAAAAGGAAGTTTTGAAAATGATAAAATGAAATTAAAAATAAAATATTATTAA
>JADBJO010004345.1:36049-43549 GCA_016801955.1 Conus betulinus | reverse complement strand
TGGGACTGTCAGTGTGTGTGTGGACTGTCAGTGTGTGGGCTGTCAGTGTGTGGACTGTCAGTGTGTGTGTGGACTGTCAGTGTGTGTGTGGACTGTCAGTGTGTGTGTGGACTGTCAGTGTGTGGGTTGTCAGTGTGTGGACTGTCAGTGTGTGGACTGTCAGTGTGTGGGACTGTCAGTGTGTGTGTGGACTGTCAGTGTGTGGACTGTCAGTGTGTGTGTGGACTGTCAGTGTGTGTGTGGGACTGTCAGTGTGTGTGTGGGGCTGTCAGTGTGTGTGTGTGGACTGTCAGTGTGTGTGTGGACTGTCAGTGTGTGTGTGGGCTGTCAGTGTGTGGACTGTCAGTGTGTGTGTGGACTGTCAGTGTGTGTGGACTGTCAGTGTGTGGACTGTCAGTGTGTGTGGACTGTCAGTGTGTGGACTGTCAGTGTGTGTGTGGACTGTCAGTGTGTGGACTGTCAGTGTGTGTGTGGACTGTCAGTGTGTGTGTGGACTGTCAGTGTGTGGACTGTCAGTGTGTGTGTGGACTGTCAGTGTGTGGACTGTCAGTGTGTGTGTGGGACTGTCAGTGTGTGTGTGGACTGTCAGTGTGTGGACTGTCAGTGTGTGTGTGGACTGTCAGTGTGTGGACTGTCAGTGTGTATGTGGACTGTCAGTGTGTGGGACTGTGGACTGTCAGTGTGTGTGGACTGTCAGTGTGCATGTGGACTGTCAGTGTGTGTGTGGACTGTCAGTGTGTGGACTGTCAGTGTGTGGACTGTCAAATGTGTGGACTGTCAGTGTGTGTGTGTGGACTGTCAGTGTGTGGACTGTCAGTGTGTGCGTGTGGACTGTCAGTGTGTGGACTGTCAGTGTGTGGACTGTCAGTGTGGGTGTGTGTGGACTGTGAGTGTGTGGACTGTCAGTGTGTGTGTGGACTGTCAGTGTGTGGACTGTCAGTGTGTGGGCTGTCAGTGTGTGGACTGTCAGTGTGTGGACTGTCAATGTGTGGACTGTCGGTGTGTGTGTGTGGACTGTCAGTGTGTGTGTGTGGACTGTCAATGTGTGGACTGTCAGTGTGTGGACTGTCAGTGTGTGGACTGTCAGTGTGTGGGCTGTCAGTGTGTGTGTGGACTGTCAGTGTGTGGACTGCAGTGTGTGACTGTGGACTGTGTGTGTGTGTGTGTGTGTGTGTGTGTGTGTGTGTGTGTATGTGGACTGTCAGTGGTTGGATTGTCAGTGTGTGGACTGTGAATGTGGACTGTCAGTGTGTGTGTGTGAACTGTCAGTGTGTGTGTGAACTGTCAGTGTGTGTGTGGACTGTCAGTGTGTGTGTGGACTGTCAGTGTGTGGACTGTCAGTGTGTGTGTGGGACTGTCAGTTTGTGGACTGTCAGTGCGTGTGTGGACTGTCAGTGTGTGTGTGGACTGTCAGAGTGTGTGTGGACTGTGAGTGTGTGTATGTACTGACAGTGTGTGGACTGTCAGTGTGTGTGTGGACTGTCAGTGTGTGTGACTGTCAGTGTGTGGACTGTCAGTGTGTGTGTGGACTGTCAGTGTGTGTGTGTGGACTGTCAGTGTGTGGACTGTCAGTGTGTGTGTAGACTGTCAGTGTGGACTGTCAGTGTGTGTGTGGACTGTCAGTGTGGAATGTCAGTGTGTGTGTGTGACTGTCAGTGTGTGTGTGGACTGTCAGTATGTGAACTGTCAGTGTGTGGAAGCAGCTGACGGTCGACGTCAGTGTGGCTGTGGAATGATTGACGTGTGTGGGCTGTGGAATGATTGACGTGTGGCTGTGGAATGATTGATGTGTGACTGTGGAATGATTGACGTGTTGCTGTCGAATGATTGATGTGTGGCTGTGGAATGATTGACGTGTGGCTGTGGAATGATTGACGTGTTGCTGTCGAATGATTGATGTGTGGCTATGGAATGGTTGACGTGTGGAATGATTGACGTGTGGCTATGGAATGATTGACGTGTGGCTGTGGAATGATTGACGTGTGGCTGTGGAATGATTGATGTGTGACTGTGGAATGATTGACGTGTTGCTGTCGAATGATTGATGTGTGGCTATGGAATGATTGACGTGTGGCTGTGGAATGATTGACGTGTGGCTATGGAATGATTGACGTGTGGCTGTGGAATGATTGACGTGTGGCTGTGGAATGATTGACGTGTGGCTATGGAATGATTGACGTGTGGCTGTGGAATGATTGACGTGTGGCTGTGGAATGATTGACGTGTGGCTATGGAATGATTGATGTGTGGCTGTGGAATGGTTGACGTGTGGCTGTGTGGAATGATTGACGTGTGGCTGTGGAATGATGACGTGTGGCTGTGGAATAATTGACGTGTGGCTGTGGATGAAGCAGCCAGAATGATTGATGTGTCAGTAATGCCACTGAAAGGGGGGTGGGGTGGGGGTGGGGGGGGGCATATAATGAAATAGCCATAAAGAAAAGAAATAGGGGGAAAAAAAAAAAAAAAAAAAATTAAAAATAAAATAAAAGAAAAGCACGCAGCGCAGTATTTTCTGTGTTTACCATCAAACCTAGATTTCAGCGGCAGAGAGGAGAGCTATCCCCCGCCCTCCCTCTCTCCTTTCCACTATTCAGCGTGGTCTGCACGAACAGGTGACTGACCGGATATCACAGTGGACACACACCACACTCAGGATGTTGTACTGAAATCATCCATGTAAACACTAACATCGGTTTGTTGTCATCCATGTAAACACTAACATCGGTTTGTTGTCATCCATGTAAGCAGTAACATCGGTTTGTTGTCATCCATGTAAGCAGTAACATCGGTTTGTTGTCATCCATGTAAGCGGTTTGACGCGTAGCATAAATTTGAGACAAAAACTGATGTTAAACTGATAATAGATCAATTGAACAATCCTCCACCAATCATTTCACGTGTTGATGAGATCATTCACAGTCTGAAAAGACATCAGCTACCCTTACCTGACGCCACATTGCAGACCATTGCACTCACCCGCGACCCAGTCTTTATGGCAGCTGGTTTCTTTCACAGTCCCATTCCATTTCCTTTCATAGTCCCATTCCTTTCATAGTCCCATTCCTTTCATAGTCCCATTCCCATTTCCCATTCATCTTTCATCTGTCGCTTGCAACAATCTGGCATGTATCTTGATGGGCATATGAAAGAAAAGAAGGTGAATCAACTTTCACACACACACACGCACGCACGCACGCACGCACGCACGCATGCACGCACACGCACGCACGCACGCACGCACGCACGCACGCACGCACGCACGCACGCACGCACGCACGCACGCACTCAAAACAATATATTGTGCCTATCTATAAATACTTGATTCTTTAAGCAAGGATCATCAGGAGGTAGCGAATGCCTTCATTATGCGCCACAGAACTCCAACTAGTGCTAGGTGAAGATGCTGTGTCTTCACCACTTGTGTCTCCGGTTCAACATATTGTGAAGAAGACTTATTCTATCTCTGGTTCAACATACTCTGAAGAAGATTTATTCTATCTCTGGTTCAACATACTGTGAAGAAGACTTATTCTATCTCTGGTTCAACATGCTGTGAAGAAGACTTATTCTATCTCTGGTTCAGCATGCTGTGAAGACGACTTATTCTATCTCTGGTTCAACATACTGTGAAGAAGACTTATTCTATCTCTGGTTCAACATACTGTGAAGAAGACTTATTCTATCTCTGGTTAAACATACTGTGAAGAAGACTTACTCTACCTCAGGTTCAACATGCTGTGAAGAAGACTTATTCTATTTCTGGGTTAAAACATACTGTGAAGAAGACTTACTCTACCTCAGGTTCAACATGCTGTGAAGGAGACTTATTTGTCAAGAGTTTACTTATCCTTTGTGAGTAGTATAGTACATAACAGTTGCTCACCACTTTGTTTTTTTGCCTTGATTATCTTTCAACAAAGCTGAAGTCTGTTTAAGTCTTCGTGCTGTTAGGTGAGAAGAATCTTTTGAAGCTTTCTCGTGTATGCCCTCATTTTATGGCGCGTGCTTTTGATTGATGATGTCTTTTAGGAGAGATTTCCCTTCATTAACCGATGAACACTGCACAATTCATGGAGATGTGGCTAAGCCTCGTCTGAATGTCAAATGGATGAGGACTGGATACGTTTGCTTCAAACTCTTCACAAGATACAAGCCATCCTTTTTCTGGCTGAATTTTAAAAGTATTTTAAAGACTCCGCTCCGCCGAATAATGTACACAAACGAATCACAAGACAAAACACGACGCGTTTCGACCTCTTATGTCTTCTTCAGGCAAGAAACACAACACTCCAGACAAGGAAAATGAACATGCCATCATTTACCTTCATCCACTTCGACGCAAGATGGGCTTTGAACGAGCCTCGTTTGTATTCAGCGCCCTTCTTGCGCCAAAGTTGATGAAGATAAGTGATCGCTCGTTTATTTTCGTTGTTTGCTGTGTATCTTGCCTGAAGATGACCTAGGAGGTCGAAACGCGTCGTGTTTTGTCTTGTGATTGGTTTGTCCACATTATTCGGTGGAGTCCATAAAACAGTTCTCCAATGAGTTTAGCTTTCTTGTGATTCGTTTGTCTACATGATTCGGCGGAGTCCTTAAAACAGTTCTCAAAGGAGTTTAGCTTTCTTGTGATTCGTTTGTCTAATGATTCGGCGGAGTCCTTAAAACAGTTCTCCAATGAGTTTAGCTTTCTTGTGATTCGTTTGTCTACATGATTCGGCGGAGTCCTTAAAACAGTTCTCAAAGGAGTTTAGCTTTCTTGTGATTCGTTTGTCTACATGAATCGGCGGAGTCCTTAAAAACAGTTCTCAAATGAGTTTAGCTTTCTTGTGATTCGTTTGTCTACATGATTCGGCGGAGTCCTTAAAACAGTTCTCCAATGAGTTTAGCTTTCTTGTGATTCGTTTGTCTACATGATTCGGCGGAGTCCTTAAAACAGTTCTCAAATGAGTTTAGCTTTCCGTCTGCAGTCGCCTTACTGTGCACCCAGACCTTTCCTGAGCGATTCACTCCATTGCTACATGCTCTGCGGGACTGGTGTAGACTGCTGAATGACACAGGCACAAACATCACTAGTTTTTCCAGTTTATGGAAAATGTGTCGCTTTTCAAAATCATAATTGTTGATGTATGTATTTGCCCTGCCTGTTGTGACCGTGTACACCATAAGCTTCAGCTTCTTGCTGCTCGATGAATGTCCTTCTTGCGTACACCACTTATACACAAATGTAGTCGTTTTAACTTGTGTTTATATAGGACTTTTTTGTGACAACATAGCGTCAAAACGGCTGCGCACATCAGCCTGCAATTTAGTACAAGGTGATCTTCAGCGTCCAACTTAGGTCAGACTCGAACCTTTAAATCATGAACACTCCCCAAATCAGAGTTACTGGCCTTACTTAATGAAGCGAACCACTAGGCGACTGCTGACAACGTTGATGATAACACAGAGGTGAGAAGTCAGCACTGGTTCAGCCTGCTTGTGACACTGCTGTGTTTGGAGACTGTCAGCTTGAACCCATTGATATGGTTGAGTTTAGCCCATGTGCGCGTGTGTGCGCCGTGTGACAGAGAAAGATAAGTCAAAGCAAAGGTGGGGAGATGCAGAATGAAGGTGGCTGGAGAAGTAAGGGAAGGGAAGACAGTGTTTGGACATGATGAGAGCAAAGACACACTGTCTGTGGTGGCAATTCACAAAGTTATAGGGAACTAATATTGTTGTTACTGCTGGAGGGAGACGAACAGAAGGAAATGGAGGAAGGGGGGGAGAGGGGAGGCAGGGGATGCATTGAGGTTGTTACTGACTGGTGAAGCTAGGATAAAATGCCAGCTGTAATCAGTTGCTGTGGTGAAGTGGTTAGCATTGCAGGCTTCCAGATGGGAGGCAGTTGATTTGATTCCCATTGGAGCCATTTATTGTGGGATTTTCTGCCCTGACCAGCTCTTAAGAAGAATTGAATCTGCTATGGGCTCAATGGGGAAGACTAGGACCACACAGTCATGTTTCATAGCCCTGATGGATGCGTCTCTGGGTTTGTTGCTCTTCATGTCCCGCTCTCATGGTGACTTCAGATTTGATTGCCTCTCCATATCTATATCCTTGGTGAAATTTGCGTAGAGATTGCCGATATTGGCAGGAAGATGAGAACTGTCGTTGGATGGACATGGTCATGCCCTTTGGGGATAGAGCTCACTTAATGCACAACTAAGCAATTATTGTCGTCAGTAGGTGCCTTCCTGTATGTTCGATCGGAAAAGGTATCATTGAACAACAGCGAAGTGACTCGGCAACGGTGCAGAGCATCCTCTGGGTGGGTTGCCTCTGGAGGAATGGACATGGCCTGCTCCCTGTGGATTGGCGGTGATGGGGCTGGGCTGTAGGGACATGCCTGCTCCCTGTGGATTGGCGGTGATGAGGTTGTAGGGACATGCCTGCTCCCTGTGGATTGGCGGTGATGGGGCTGTAGGGACAGGCCTGCTCCTTGTGGATTGGCGGTGATGAGGCTGTAGGGACAGGCTTGCTCCCTGTGGATTGGCGGTGATGGGGCTGTAGGGACAGGCTTGCTCCCTGTGGATGGCGGTGATGGGGCTGTAGGGACAGGCTTGCTTGCTCCCTGTGGATTGGCGGTGATGAGGTTGTAGGGACAGGCCTGCTCTCTGTGGATTGGCGGTGATGAGGTTGTAGGGACAGGCCTGCTCCCTGTGGATTGGCGGTGATGAGGTTGTAGGGACAGGCTTGCTCCCTGTGGATTGGCGGGTGATGAGGTTGTAGGGACAGGCCTGCTCCCTGTGGATTGGCGGTGATGAGGTTGTAGGGACAGGCCTGCTCCCTGTGGATGGCGGTGATGAGGTTGTAGGGACAGGCTTGCTCCCTGTGGATTGGCGGTGATGGGGCTGTAGGGACAGGCTTGCTCCCTGTGGATTGGCGGTGATGAGGTTGTAGGGACAGGCCTGCTCCCTGTGGATTGGCGGTGATGAGGTTGTAGGGACAGGCCAGGCTGTGGATGTGAGCGAGAAGCAGGAATGAGCAAAGTGGATCCAAAGTGACTGAAGTGGCACTATGTGACTGAAGTGGCACTATGTGACTGAAGTGGCACTATGTGACTGAAGTGGCACTATGTGACTGACGTGGCGCTGAAGAGAAGACAGACAGAAGAAATGCCCCAAGACCAATCAGTAACAATTAATGTTATACATCAGTCAGGAAGATGGAGATGTAAACAGTAACAGTTAATGTTGCATATCAGGTGGATGGAGTTTAATGTTATACATCAGTCAGGTAGATAGAGGTTAATGTTATACATCAGTCAGGTAGATGGGGATGTAACAGTAACAGCAAATGTTACACATCAGTCAGGTAGATAGAGATGTAATAGTAACAGTTAATGTTACAGATCAATCAGGTAGAGATGTAACAGAAATAGTTAATGTTACGTATCAGCCAGGTAGATGATGATGTAACAGTAATAGTTAATGTTACACATCAGTCAGGTAGATGGAG
>JADBJO010004345.1:22500-27775 GCA_016801955.1 Conus betulinus | reverse complement strand
ACGAAAAAAACAAAAAAAAAAAAAAAACAAAAAAAACCACCAAAAGATAACAAACATCCGTCTCCAAATGAAGCAGATTCTAAAACCAAAATACACTCGAGGGCTGTCGGTTACAACGAAGTAGGTTTTTTAGACGGAGTTAGGTTTTATTGTCTGTCTGTCTTCTGTCCTGCTGTCTGTCTGTCGTCTCTCTCTCTCTCTACTCTCTCTCTCTCTCTCTCCTCTCTCGCTCCATATTTTTTTACAAGGCCAAAATGAAAGCGCTACTACTAAGTGCTACTACTATTGCATTCTAATTCTGCTGCTCTGCTGCTTGCTGGGGCTGCTGCTGCTGCTACTACTACTACCTGTGTTCAGACAAGTTGACCACCAGGCTCTTGCCCAGTGGTCGCCGATATGGCCAGGCAGAGTGCGGACCCGTCGGCGTCCGAACGACGCCGACTCCAGGCCTGCCGCCAAGTGCTGTCCGCAGTCTCTCTGTGTGTGGGCGATGGGCTTGGCCCCCTGCGTTCCATTGGCTCGGCCAGCCACCAGGGTCCTACGCCCTGGCGCCTCTCTCTCAGGTTGCCGTCGACGCAGATCCTCCCACATCTGGGGCCTCTAGGGCCGGGGGTCAAGGCTAGGTCAAGGCAAGGTCAAGGGCCTAGGTCAAGGCCAGGTCAAGGGCTAGGTAAGGTCAGATCAAGAAAAAAAAAACACCATACGTGCGTTCTCTGTAATCGGTTTTTATGGCGGTTTTATAATTTCGTCTTTGCTCTCTCTTTTTTTCTCTTCTTTTTTTTTTTTTCGTTCTCAATTTCAGGCTTTTGCTCATCCACCCCCCCCCCCCCCCCCCCCCCCCGGGGCACAGGGGTTCCAAACGAAAGGCGCCCGCATGTGTGTGTGTGTGTGTGGGTGTGTGTGGGTGTGGTGTGTGTGTGGTTCTGTCGTTAACCATCTGTTCCCCTAAAAGTAATTTGTCGACAAAACTATGTGTGGTGTGTGTGTGTGTGTGAATGTGTGGTGTGTGTGGGGTGTGTGGGTGTGTGTTGTGTATACGTGCGGTGTGTGTGTGTGTGCGCGGCGCGCGCGCGCGAATCCGCGCATGTCTGTGCGTAAGTGCACGCGCGCGGCGCTCGCGTGAGTTTGTATATTGGTCGTGTTCTGTTTGTGTGTGTGTGTGTGTGTGTGTGTGTGTGTGTGTGGTGTGGTGTGCGTGCCGTGAGTGCGTGCGTGCGTGCGTGAATGCGTGCGTGCAGTGTGTGTGATTTTCATGTTTATTCGCTTAGAACGATTTTCGATGAATGTGGGCGAGAGCGTACGCTCTTCAGTAAAGGGGCTCAACTGCGGAGGTGATCGGGCGAGAGGAACGACTGGTGTGCTTTCCCTTGTCACTGCTGTTACTTGTTCAATTGTGATGCTGTTGATTACTGATCTGAAGACTGCAAGAATCTTCCCCGCGCCCCGCTCGTCTCCCCTTCCACCACCACCCCCTACAAACGTCTCTCCAACCTCCGCCTCCTCTTCCCCAACCCCACTGCTGCTCATTTGTTTCTCTGTTCCTGTGCGTGTTTCACTTAATTTTGTGTGTGTGTGTGTGTGTGTGTGTGTGTGTGTGTGTGTGTGTGTGTGTGTGTGTGTGTGTTCTCTCTCAAAACAAGTTACTGTAAACTTTTCAATAAAGTTCTTTTGTTATAGGGAACCATACCAAAAGAATGGCTAACTGTACTTATTCTGCCAATATACAACAGAAAAGGTAGTAAAATGGACTGTAACAATTACAGAGGTATAACACTTTTGAGTTGAGTTGGAAAACTGTTAACAATTTTGAATAACCGTTTGACAAATATTTATTGAGAATTACAACACACTTTCGGAAAATCAAGCTGGTTTTCGACGAGATCATTCTGCAACAGATCGCATTATTTGTTTTTTAAAAATTTACTTGAATATTTTCAAAAGTCTTTAAAAAGCAATTGTTGTGTGTTTTTGTTGATTCACAAAATCGTTTGATTCATTTTGGAGGCAGGGATTATGCAAAAGCTCATCAACAGAAGGGTTAAATGGAAAGATTTTGCAGGTAATCACGAATATGTATCAGCAAATAAAATCTTGTATATTTATAAATGGGAGTCAATCTGAATATTTTGGCAGTTTTAGAGGTGTTCGTCAAGGTGAAAATCTTTCACCTTTGCTATTTTCTTTGTATGTGAATGATCTTGAACGATATCTCACAGATCGTAACTGTGCGCTTTCTTAATATGCTTAAAATCTTCCTGATTCAGATTGATTAAGTTACATTAGTTTTACTTTTACTTTTGTATGCTTATGATATTTTTATTATTGCAGATTCTTTTTGTGCTTTTACAGTTAGATGATTCTTGATGTATTCAGCGAGTACTGTGATACATGGAAGCTTAACGTTAATGTAGCAAAAACAAAGGTTGTAGTCTTTTTGGACGCAATAATCCTAGAAAGAAAAACATTAAA
This sequence comes from Conus betulinus, assembly GCA_016801955.1. Lineage (NCBI taxonomy): Eukaryota > Metazoa > Mollusca > Gastropoda > Neogastropoda > Conidae > Conus > Conus betulinus. The sequence continues at coordinate 25,306 of JADBJO010004345.1, read as the reverse complement.
AGTTCAGAAACCAGTCCATAGAAATGGTACACACTTTCAAATAATAGGTATAAGTTTCTAGTAGAACAGGAAATTTTTATAAATGTAAGAAGTATTTGTATGACCAAGCGCCATGTGCAATGTTTTCTTTTATTAAAGATGGCAAGATTTCAAATTTGCCTTTAAACATTGTACTGGACTTACACCAGACAATGGTACTGCCTGTACTTTTATGGGTGTGAAATTTGGGGATATAGTGATTTAAAGCTAATTAAAAGTTTTAAGCTTAAAATTATAAGCATCTTTTTCATTTAAATCGTTCTACCAAAACAGTATTGATACATGGATAAAATAGGAATATATCCTGTTTCATTTCAAGTATATCCACGAATGATAAAATTCTAGTCATCACTACTTTCTCCACACACAAATCTTCATCTAGATTGTATAAAGTATTATATGATTCATACAGAAATCAGGGTTTTACATCTAGGTGGTTGATGTGTATACGGGATATCCTAACAGAAACAGGATTCGATTATGTTGGGAGACACAAAAGTTTTCGTATGTTCACAATCGTTGTAGAAATGTTTTCGTAATTCATTAGAAGATATTTACATACGTGCATGGAATAATGCTTTAGAATCTAGTAATAATAAGTGTTTATTATAAAGAAACATTAAAACAGAGTTTTGTCGTGAATACTATATTGAAATGTTGCCTGATGTTTATATATACCCCACTAATTCGGGTTTCACTGTGGCAATCATAAACTCATGATAGAAGTTGGCAGACGATTTGGAATACCTCACGATGAACGATTCTGTCGGGACTGCGACCAGAATGACCTTGCGTGATGAATTTTATTTTGTAATGAAATGCACCAAATATAACATAGAAATCAGTTTATACCAAGAAAATATACATGTATAAAGTTCGTATTTAACTTTTGTCATTTGCTCTGTGGTGGCAAAAAAGGTGTTGCTAAACTTAGTGAAGTTTCTAAAACTTAGTAAAGTTGTGTGAACATTATATTCAGTGTGGTTATTTGTAAGGAAATCTTCTGGATATTTGGTTTGTTTCATTTACATTTGTTTGATTTGTTTCAAGTCCTTCCTGCCCCAGAAGGGTCACAGGATTAAAATCTTTAGATCTTTGTGTGTGTGACTGAGTATGGCGCGAGTGTGCGCGCGCTCGCGTGTGCGTGTAGCGCGTGTTAATGCGCATCGTCGTTGGCTCATGTCAAAAAAAAGTGAATGTCAAAAGCGATCTGGGTATGCGTTGCCACTGCTGAAGCGTTTCCCTGGCCTTTGTCAAACCAAACTGGACCACACTGTTGTCGATGAAATAAATCCCAAAGACACTGCTGCACGTGAACATATCACGAGTTGGTTTTTCTCTGAAAGACAATTATCGCTCTGCCTCTGTCTTCTGTCTGTCTGTCTCTGTCTTCTGTCTGTCTGTCTCTATCTTCTGTCTGTCTGTCTCCGTCTTCTGTCTGTCTGTCTGTCTCTGTCTTCTGTCTGTCTGTCTCTATCTTCTGTCTGTCTGTCTCCGTCTTTCTGTCTGTCTGTCTGTCTCTGTCTTCTGTCTGTCTCTGTCTTCTGTCTGTCTATATCGCGTTCTCTTTTTTTTTCTGGCTGCCTGTCCCTCTTGAGCTGAGTTAATATAATGCAACGCACGTGGCGCGCGCGTGTGTGTGTGTGTGTGTGAGTGTGTGTGTGCGTGCGTAAGTACATACAACACCTGTTTGTTAGATAAGAAAATTCTCTCTCTCTCTCTCCCTCTCTCTCCTCTCTCTCTCTCTCTCTTCTCTCAGTTCTGATTTAATTTATTACGAGAAAATTATGTCTACTAATCTGTGTATGTCAATCAATCAATCTATCTATCTATCTGTCTATTCATCTATATCTTTTTCATCTCTCTCTCTCTCTCTCTCTCTCTCTCATTCTCTCTCTCTCTCTCTCTCTCTCTCTCTCTCTCTCTCTCTCTCTCTCAGGTTCTGATTCTGAAAGAGCTGTTGGATTTTGGTGGCAACTTCCACAAAGAAATGTATCATCACAGCTGAGGAGCAACAGCAGAAGCATGTTGACATGAAACCGTACCGTGAGCAGTGCTGCAGGGCAAACATGTATCAAGTTATGTATCGGTGTCGGACAAGGGAGGTAAAGCGGTGCTGCAAGGTAAACATGTGTCAAGTCATGTGTCAGGTGTCGGGCAAGGAGGTAAACGTCAGCAGTACAGCAAGGCAAACATGTGTCAAGTCATGTGTCAGGTGTTCGGGCAAGGGAGTTAAACGTCATCAGTACAGCAAGGCAAACATGTGTCAAGTCATGTATCAGGTGTCGGGCAAGGGAGGTAAACGTCAGCAGTACAGCAAGGCAAAACATGTGTCAAGTCATGTGTCAGGTGTCGGGCAAGGAGGTAAACGTCAGCAGTACAGCAAGGCAAACATGTGTCAAGTCATGTATCAGGTGTCGGGCAAGGGAGGTAAACGTCAGCAGTACAGCAAGGCAAACATGTGTCAAGTCATGTGTCAGGTGTCGGGCAAGGGAGGTAAACGTCAGCAGTACAGCAAGGCAAACATGTGTCAAGTCATGTGTCAGAGGTGTCGGGCGAGGGAGGTAAACTGGACAAATCGAGGTGAAAAAATACTCCGTGGTTAGCAGGCTGGATGACCTGCAAGTGGATGTTTGATGCCAAGCTTGTCAGATGCCATGCAGGTGAATGTTCTACACTGTGTCACAAAGCCTACTGTGTCACATAGCCTACTGTGTCACATAGCCTACTGTGTCACATAGCCTTTTTAACGTCAAGCTTGTCAGAT
>JADBJO010004345.1:0-12500 GCA_016801955.1 Conus betulinus | reverse complement strand
ACAGTCCACGATTTGCTCGTTTACGCTACCGATGAAAACGGCATACATTTTTGTACGTGTTTGCTTCAGGTCGGTACATTTTACCTGAGAAAAGGCTTGAGACTCCACCAGGAAGACAGAAGTAATTACAGTGAAAGGTAGTCCGTTTTCCGCAGGCCAGGTGGTTAGGGATTCTCAGTTCAAAATCACTACGTAGAAAAAATAGCTACTTTCCGTGAAGCGATCATGTCAACTTAGTCGAAAAGTCTGACCTTTGTTGATTGCCCAGGGTATGGTTGAACAAAATTCACTTTGGTCTTTAAAGAAAAGGTGTGGGTCCCTAAATTCATGATTCCGTCGCGCGTGCAAGCGGTGTGTGTGTGTGTGTGTGTGTGTGTGTGTGTGCTCAGTGTGCATGTACGTGCGAGTAGGGCTTTTTTGTGCACACGACTGGATTTAGGTGGAGCTTTCAAAGGTAATTAAAAAAAAAGATGCTGAGGGTGATTTAATTTGTTACAAATACACATAAATACACGCACACGCGCGCGTGCGCGCACGCACACGCACACGCGCGCGCGTACACGTACACATACACACAGCCATAATAAACACCTTCTCTGTCTCTCTCTCTTTGTCTCTGTCTTCCTGTCCCTGTCTCTGTCTCATGCGCGCGCGCGCGCACGCACGCACACTCTCTCCCCCTCTCACACACACATTGACACACACACACACACACAACACACACACACACACGCGCGCGCGCGCGCGCGCGCGCGCGCGCGTACGCACGCACACACGTACGCACACACACACACACACACACACACACACACACACACACACATGTGCGTACGCGCGTGCGTTCAAGGGGGTGCGCGCGCGCATGCATGCACGCACGCACATACATACAATACACGCTGATGTACCAATCCAACACGTACACAGACGATACATGTTCGCGGAGAATTGGATATAATTAATCTGCGGGAATGTTTGTTAGGCATTGGAGGTTTTGGAAAAGGGGAGTTACAAGTGACCCCGTCCACTTAAATCTGACTTCCTCGTGTGTGTGTGTGTGTGTGTGTGTGTGTGTGTGTGTGTGTGTGAGGCCGCGCCCGTGCGGGCGTGAGTGAATGCGTGCATGTGTGGGCGTGCGTGCGTGCGTCCCCATCCCCACTCCCATTTTGTTGTTGTTGTTGTCTGCATCTCATAATTGCGTATAATATATGCATCCTTTTGTTAAGCCTCTGCATACAAATGCGCGCGCGCGCGCGCGCGCGCGCGCGCGTGTGTGTGTGTGTGTGTGTGTGAAAATCATGTACTTTATAATCCCGTGTGTCTTTTTTTTCTTTTTACTATTTCTTGTCATTTTATTTTCTTTAAATATCATTGTATAATTTAGCTTAGCAATGACAGATCGAAAGAATATGCTCAGCCTAAAATCTCGATCCTTGATCGAATGAAAGTTTTCGGAGTTCTCAGCTCTCTCTCTCTCTCTCTGTCTCTCTATGTCTCTGTCTCTGTCTCTGTGTGTGTGTGTGTGTGTGTGTGTGTGTGTGTGTGTGTGTGTGTGTGTTGTGTGTGTGTGAGTGAGAGAGTGTAACTGGTCCAGGATGTCTCCCAACACTCAGTGCACACGTGGGCAGAACCTGGGAACCGGACCTGCGGTCAGGTTACATTGTTTATAGCCCAGCTGACCGCAGTGGCCACGCCACGGTAGGGCTGGAGAAGTACGATTTGGTTTTCACCCGCTGTAGGGGTAGCAGATTCAAACTTTCACTGGTCCACGGTAGTTTTTCCACCAGCTCGAAAATTGAAGTATACAACAACTTTTTTCCCCCGAACACGTAGCCAGCATCGAAAAACAGAAAGCAAATCCAGTTCAACAGATTAGCAGGAAATTGCAAGTAGCCTCGTTTTCGCAATGCGCAGTGCTGGTATTAGAATGGTGACGAAATAACCTTCTTCCGTACAGGGGATATCACTCTGGGTCTGTTTCTTGCTAGTTAACCCTCCCTTTCCCTCCGCCTCACTACCCCATCCACAAACACACGCATGCCCCCCCCCCCCCCCCCCCCCCCCTCGTTTGCTTACTGTTCTGAAACAAACAAAAACAAACAAAAACAAACAAACCTAATGTGTGTGGGGGCCAGCTTGATTATTCAGACTGTAACAGTCCGAGTTCCGAAGCTGACAGTCATTTCAGATGGAACTTTACGCTGAAAGTTTTCACAACAACTCAGAGAAATGATCAGCGTAGACAGTTCATTTCCAGTCTCCCGATGGGTTAGTCCGCTTTAAACATCCATTTGTCCATCTGCATTGCTGTGGTCTGGGTCGCCCGGGCGACTGAACTTCGCCTAGCCTGCAGAGCCAGATAAGCCACCTGCAGAGGGGTCACTGTGCTGTGGAGGAGAATGGTTGAGATCGGAAGGTTCGGGGATCCCTGAATACAGTGTTTGCTCTACGTTGTGTTGGCACGTCGTTTAACTTACTGCTTTTTTTTTTCTTCTTCTTCTCTCTGTCTGTCTGTCTGTCTGTCTGTCTTTCTCTGTCTCTGTCCATCTGTCTGATTGTCTGACCGTCCGTCTGTCTGTCCGTCCATGTGTGTGTGTGTGTGTGTGTGTGTGTGTGTGTGTTCACTTTGAGTGATATTAGACGTGAATGAAAGAAGAGAGTGCCTGACTGACTGAATGATTAGATGAATAAGCCTATGTGTTGTGTAAGCATGAATGTAGGCCTTTGTATGTGAGTGTGTGCGTGTATGTATCTGTATATGTGTCTAAACTGAACATTTAACAGATCAATCATCTTAAATACAACAGTTAGTGGGAAAAAATTAACATATAGCAAGAAAACAAAAATCCATTCACTATCTTAGACACAATGAAATAGCTCAAAACTATCTAAATAAAAACCCCAATCGGACTATTATTAAGTATTCAGCAATTTCGATCATCAAAGAATGATTCGAAAGTAGATCTTGCAAGTTTTTTTCAGAAAAAGTATTGGATCGCAAAGATGTTGGTAAGAATGTAGTCAACTTGTGACAATTGAACAGAATATGGTTCAGTGTTATCTCTTTACCACAAATACAGTTAGTATTCTTACTAAACTTTGTTTTTAAAGCATTTAGCTTTAATCGAATTATAAGGGAAGATATTTGTCTGGAATAATAAACTGGAAGATCAGTCGTTTTTTCTAATACAAGGTCTAATGGAAAAGCTTCCCATTGGTTGGATGAAATCTCGGTAGGCGTATCAACATTTGTTTGAGCTCTCTTCCGTGCAGTCGATTCAAGGGTACGATAGCATTCCACTACTGACGGTTTTATTTTTAACTCAGAAAATGACCCTGCTTTTTTAGCACCTTTTTTCGCAGCCCTATCAGCCAGTTCATTTCCAAGTATACCAGTATGCGAAGGAATCCAGCAAAATTCTGTAAAAATGTCTTTAGACGCCAGACAGACAGTATAAAAGATATTTAATTTCAAACACAAGGTCGGGTCGGGTCGAAGTATTGGAGGAGTCAAGGGCAAGTAGGACTGATTTTGAATCTACAAAGAAAAAACTACCTGAGCGATGTTAATGGGAAGATCTGTTAGAAATTCCATTGCCATCATTATAGCTACTAATTCGGCTGTAATATAGATAAATTGCTACCCAGAAAGAACGATCTTTGAGTTTTAAGGGAAGGAATAACAAATGCTGCACCAACATTTCCATCATCTAAAACTGAACCATCAGGAAACACCTGAAAATGATTTTGATATCTTTCGTATACATGTGATTTTGCTAAATTTGTGATGATATTAATATTTACTCTTTTTTTGATATCAGAATAACCAGTATCAAGAATAGGTTTTGGTATCTCCCATGATGGAATAAAATGAAGAAGATGGTTTTTTAGCCACTTCTTTAATATCTATTTTTGAACATTTAATCAAATCAGAAGTGTATGTAAGTGTGTGTGTGTATGTGTGTGTGTTGTGTGTGTGTGTGTGTGTGTTTGTGCGCGCGTGCGTGCGTACATGTGTGTGTGTGTGTGTGTGTGTGTGTGTGTGTGTGTGTGTGTGTGTTTGCTTACATGTGTGTGTGTGTGTGTGTGTGTGTGTGTGTGTGTGTGTGTGTGTGTGTGCCTACATGTGTGTGTGTGTGTGTACACACACAGGTCAGAGATTAAGAAAAAAGAAACGTTTTTTTGTGATTATGATTCACTGTCAATTTTTTTGGCCACGCAGCTGGAACAGACAGCCCCCTGACAGTCAGGCCGTTCTGTGGTCATTTCCTGCCCCCACAGGCACGGGATTTCCGTTGGACGGGGAAGTTTCCTGGTTCGTTCCATGTGCCTTTTGTCTTCACAATTACACTCATGCTCACGTGCTGGGTGGACAGGCTTTCTGACAGGGCGTTTCACGTGAACCCGCCTGGTTACTTCCTCGCCGTTCAGTTTCCCTGTATTGTAGCTCCGCCGACCACACAAAGGCCAGGCCCTCTCTGTTGCTGTCACCACAGAGTGCACCATGCCCTCTCTGTTGCTGTCACCACACAGGGCACCATGCCCTCTCTGTTGCTGTCACCACAGAGGGCACCAGGCCCTCTCTGTTGCTGTCACCACACAGGGCACCAGGTCCTCTCTGTTGCTGTCACCACACAGGGGCACCAGGCCCTCACTGTTGCTGTCACCACACAGGGCACCAGGCCCCTCTCTGTTGCTGTCACCACAGAGGGCACCAGGCCCTCTCTGTTGCTGTCACCACAAAGGGCACAAGTGTTGTCTGGCCGGAAAGAAAGACTCCCTCACATCATGTGACACCCTCAGTACAACCCAGTTTCCTTACGACATCATGAGGGCATTGACATCGTAAGGTAACTAGGTTGTTCTGAGGCTGTCACCTGCTGTGCTTGACTGTGCATCACCCTCCCCCCCCCCCCCCCCCCCCCCCCCCCAAGAGGTAAAGTGATAAGAAGAAAGCCACACCGTGAATGAGCCTTAGGGGCGATAACCACTGCAGAACAGATAGCTGGCACCCACGCTGGACAGCATCTGCAGTCTCGCTACCTACTCGCCAGATTACAACTACAAAAAGAAAAGGAGATTGTATTTTGGAAATTGTAATCAATATATCAAGTGCAACGACTTGCGGCAACAAAGGTGAATGAGCCAGAAAGTAAAAGTAACAAACAAACAAAAAAACCAAACAAAAACAAGAAGGTGGAAGACAGTCAAGAAAGATAACAGTTAAAAGAGAGTCGGAGAGTGCGACGGGAATTACCGGGCCAGAATTTTCAGGAGACAGGGATACAGCGTGTACTGAAGAGACCCAGCACTCCCAATGGCACAATGCCGGTTCACTCCCAAGGGCACAATGTCGGTTCACCCCAAGGGCACAATGCCGGTTCACCCCAAGGGCACAATGCCGGTTCACCCCCAATGTGCACAATGTCGGTTCACTCCAAGGGCACAATGTCGGTTCACCCCCAATGTGCACAATGTTGGTTCACCCCCAATGTGCACAATGCCGGTTCACCCCCAAGGGCACAATGTCGGTTCACCCCCAAGGGCACAATGCCGGTTCACCCCAAGGGCACAATGCCGGTTCACCCCCAAGGGCACAATGCCGGTTCACCCCCAATGGCACAGTGCTGGTTCACCCCCATTGTGCACAATGCCGGTTCACCCCCAAGGGCACAATGCTGGTTCACCCCAAGGGCACAATGTCGGTTCACCCCCAATGGCACAATACCAGTTCACCCCCAAGGGCACAATGCCGGTTCACCCCAAGAGCACAATGCTGGTTCACCCCCAATGGCACAATGCCAGTTCACTCCCAAGGGCACAGTGCCGGTTCACCCCCAAGGGCACAATGCCTGTTCACTCCCAAGGGCACAATGCCGGTTCACCCCCAAGGGCACAATGCCGGTTCACCCCAAGAGCACAATGCCGGTTCACCCCCAATGGCACAATGCCAATTCACTCCCAAGGGCACAGTGCTGGTTCACCCCAATGGCACAATGCCTGTTCACTCCCAAGGGCACAATGCGGTTCACCCCCAAGGGCACAATGCCGGTTCACCCCCAAGGGCACAATGCCGGTTCACTCCCAAGGGCACAGTGCCGGTTCACCCCAAGGACACCCTGTGTGGTGACAGCAACAGAGAGGGCCTGGCTTTGTGTGGTCGGCGGAGCTACAATACAGAGAAACTGAACGGCGAGGAAGTAGCCAGGCGGGTTCACGTGAAACGCCCTGTCTGAAAGCCTATCCACCCAGCACGTGAGCATGAGTGTAATTGTGAAGACAAAAGGCACGTGGAACGAACCAGGAATTGAACCCTCAAACGCCCCAAGGCACAATGCCAGTTCACCCCCAAGGGCACAATGCTTGTTCATCCCCAAGGGCACAATGCTTGGTTATCCCCAAGGGCACAATGCTTGGTTATCCCCAAGGGCACAATGCTTGGTTATCCCCAAGGGCACAATGACTGTTCACCCCCAAGGAAAAATGCCAGTTCAACACAAGGGCACAATGCCGTTCACCCCCAAGGGCACAATACTGGTTCACCCCCAGGGCAGAATGCCTGCTCACCCCAAGGGGCACAATGCCTGCTCACTCCAAGGGCGCAATGATGGTTCACCTCAAGGGCACAATGCCTGTTCACCCCCAAGGGCACAGTGTTGTTCACCCCCAAAAACACAATGCTGGTTCACCACAAGGGCACAATGCTGGTTCACCCCAAGGCCACATGCCTGTTTACCCCCAAGGGCACAATGCCGGTTCACCCCAAGGGCACAATGCCGGTTTCACCCCCAAGGGCACAATGCCGGTTCACCCCCAGTGTGCACGATGTCGGTTCACCCCAAGGGGCACAATGTCGGTTCACCCCAAGGGCACAATGTGTCGGTTCACCCCAAGGGCACAATGACGGTTCACCCCAAGGGCACAATGCCTGTTCACCCCAAGGGCACAATGTCGGTTCACCCCAAGGGCGCAATGCCTGTTCACCCCCAAGGGCACAATGTTGTGTTCACCCCCAAGGGCACAATGCTGGTTCACCACAAGGGCACAATGCTGGTTCACCCCAAGGGCACAATGCCTGTTTACCCCCAAGGGCGCAATGCCGGTTCACCCCAAAGGCACAGTGCCGTTCACCCCAAGGGCATAATGCCGTTCACCCCCAAGGGCACAATGTCGGTTCACCCCAGTGTGCACAATGTCGGTTAACCCGAAGGGGCACAATGTCGGTTCACCCCAAGGGCACAATGTCGGTTCACCCCAAGGGCACAATGACGGTTCACCCAAAGGGCACAATGTCGGTTAACCCCCAAGGGCACAATGACGGTTCACCCCCACGGGCACAATGCCGTTCACCCCCAATGTGCACAATGTCGGTTCACCCCAAGGGCACAATGCCAGTTCACCCCAATGTGCAAAATGTCGGTTCACCCCAAGGGCACATTGTCGGTTCACCCCAAGGGCACAAATGCCGGTTCACCCCCAAGGGCACAATGTCGGTTCACCCCCAATGTCCACAATGTCGGTTCACCCCAAGGGCACAATACCGGTTCACCCCAAGGGCACAATGCCGTTCACCCCCAATGTGCACAATGTCGGTTCGCCCCAAGGGCACAATGCTGGTTCACCCCCAAGGGCACAATGTCGGTTCACCCCCAATGTGCACAATGTCGGTTCACCCCCCCAATGTGCACAATGTCGGTTCACCCCAAGGGCACAATGCTGGTTCACCCCCAAGGGCACAATGCCGGTTCACCCCCAAGGGCACAATGCCGGTTCACCCCCAATGTGCACAATGTCGGTTCACCCCCAGTGTGCACAATGTCGGTTCACCCCCAATGTGCACAATGCCGGTTCACCCCCAGTGTGCACAATGCCGGTTCACCCCCAATGTGCACAATGTCGGTTCACCCCCAATGTGCACAATGCCGGTTCACCCCCATGTGCACAATGCCGGTTCACCCCCAATGTGCACAGTGCCGGTTCACCCCCAATGTGCACAATGTCGGTTCACCCCCAAAGTGCACAGTGTCGGTTCACCCCCAATGTGCACAATGTCGGTTCACCCCCAGGGCACAATGCTGGTTCACCCCCAATGTGCACCATATCGGTTCACCCCCAATGAGCACAATGTCGTTCACCCCCAATCTGCACAATATCGGTTCACCCCAAGGGCACAATGCTGGTTCACCCCCAATGTGCACAATGTCGGTTCACCCCAAGGGCACAATGTCGGTTCACCCCCCCCAATGTGCACAATGTCGGTTCACCCCAAGGGCACAATGCTGGTTCACCCCAATGTGCACCATGTCGGTTCATCCCAAGGGCACAATGTCGTTCACCCCCTAATCTGCACAATATCGGTTCACCCCAAGGGCACAATGCTGGTTCAACCCCAATGTGCACAATGTCGGTTCACCCCAAGGGCACAATGTCGGTTCACCCCCAATGTGCACAATGTCGGTTCACCCCAAGGGCACAATGCTGGTTCACCCCCAATGTGCACCATGTCGGTTCATCCCAAGGGCACAATGTCGGTTCACCCCCAATCTGCACAATATCGGTTCTTCCCAAGGGCACAATGCTGGTTCACCCCCAATGTGCACAATGTCGGTTCACCCCCAAGGGCACAATGTCGGTTCACCCCCAATGTGCACAATGTCGGTTCACCCCAAGGGCACAATATCGGTTCACCCCCAATGTGCACGATGTCGGTTCACGCCAAGGGCACAGTGCTGGTTCACCCCCAATGTGCACAATGTCGGTTCACCCCCAATGTGCACAATGTCGGTTCACCCCAAGGGCACATTGTCGGTTCACCCCCAATGTGCACAATGTCGGTTCACCCTAAGGGCACAATGTCGGTTCACCCCCAATCTGCACAATATTGGTTCACCCCAAGGGCACATGCTGGTTCACCCCCATGTGCATGTGCAGAATGTCGGTTCACCCCAAGGGCACAATGTCGGTTCACCCCCAATGTGCACAATGTCGGTTCACCCCAAGGGCACAATATCGGTTCACCCCCAATGCGCACACGATGTCGGTTCACGCCAAGGGCACAGTGCTGGTTCACCCCCAATGTGCACAATGTCAGTTCACCCCCCAATGTGCACAATGTCGGTTCACCCCAAGGGCACAATGCCGGTTTCACCCCCAATGTGCACAATGTCGGTCACCCCCAATGTGCACAATGTCGGTTCACCCCCAATGTGCACAATGTCGGTTCACCCCAAGGGGCACAATGCTGGTTCACCCCCAAGGCACAATGCCGGTTCACCCCCAATGAGCACAATGTCGGTTCACCCCCAATGTGCACAATGTCGGTTCACCCCCAATGTGCACAATGTCGGTTCACCCCAAGGGCACAATGCCTGTTCACCCCCAATGTGCACAATGTCGGTTCACCCCAGTGTGCACAATGTCGGTTCACCCCAAGGGCACAATGCTGGGTTCACCCCCAAGGCACAATGCCGGTTCACCCCCAAGGCACAATGCCAGTTCACCACATCACGGTTTACATAATCCCAGTTCAGAAAATACTATTTTGCAGAAGTTTAATGTTCACATGGTGGTAGCCAGAACTGAAGCTTTACTTGGAATTACGGAAAAGAGTGGCTGTACGCAAAAAAATGATCAGATATATCAATCACCTTATTCTTATAGCTAAGATGTGCATTGGAAAATTTCGATATGGTATCCCTATTCACATTCAGTTCATGTATGAAAAAAAGAGCTGGATTTGAGAAAACTCGAAAGTCAGTGGTGAAATATGTCATCCCCAATCAGAATGTTCAAGTGATGAACTGTTGCCTACAAAAAGAAAAGAAATGATTTAGAAAAAGGAAAACAAAAAGAAAAGAAAAGAGAGAGAGAGAGAGAGAGAGAGAGAGAGAGAGAGAGAGAGAGGGGGATAGGAGGAGGAGGACTCCGACTGTGACGGCAGAGGAGGAATAACTGTAGCGCATGCTATATTTATACATTGATTCTGTTTGATTGTTTGATGTGCCCTTTGCCGACTCCTTGTTTTCTCCGTGCCCCTATTTGAATAGAAGACAGCAAGATAAGGAAAAGTGGTGGTAGAAAATAAGCGAGAGAGACAGACAGATATGGAGAGAGAGAGATGAGAAGGTGGGAGAGAGGTGAAAAGAGGTGGAGAGAGAAGAGGTGATCGAGAGGGAATGGGAGAGAGAGAGAGAGGGGAGATATATGGAGGGCTGGAGAGGGGGAAGGAAATCAACAAATAAACGAAACAGAGAAAATGACCACCCTAGCAAAGATGGAGAGAGAGGGGACAGGAGGGAGGTAGGGAGAGTGTGAGAGAGAGGGAGTGGAGTGAGGGGGAGAGGGAGTTGGAGCGAGCGAGAGAGAGAGAGGTAGGGGAGATGAGGAGAGAGGAGGGGGGAGGGGAGGGGTGGAAGCGAGGGGGACGGGGAGGGAAGAGGTGGAAGAGAGAGAGAGAGAGAGAGAGAGAGAGAGAGAGAGAGAGGCAGAGGGGGGAGGGGAGAGGGGGGAAGGATGAGGGAGAAGAAAAAGTGGTGAAATAGAGATTCAAAATAAGTGATCACTGTGAGAATTGCACGCGCTCTGGTTGGAGCCCCACTAAAAAAAAAAGAAAAGAAAAGAAAAAAAAAATCCCAAGTTCATCGATAGGCTAGCTTTGTTCTGTGTACGCAGCCTTCACGTTTTTTTGCCGGAAACTGGGAATGTATTCAGAAGCAGACTTTCTTCTTAATCATGCATCATCAGAATTCGTTGAGACAGTTCGCTCAAAAACCAGCCACAGCTGGTGAAGTAGGTAAGGTACCGTTTTCAAATGTGAACATATAGAAATTGAGTTGTGGGTGTAACGAACCGGAATCAGCCACTGGACCAAACTATTCCCGGGTACAGAAGGATCTGTGGCATTCTCTACACAGGCATGAAAGCGACATAGTCAATTTTCATGGGTGAGAGAGAGAGAGAGAGAGAGAGAGAGAGAGAGAGAGAGAGAGAGAGAGAGAGAATACAAATGCAAATCTTTATTCAGATTAGGGTCAAAGCCACACACTGAAGGGTGTTTATAAACATATGACATTCTTAATCAGCGGTTCACATGTACCCCATAACCACCTCACCTTCACATATCGAGGAGACAGCGTTAGTATCTTACCTCATTTCCCCTCTTTCCACTTGTGTCAGAGTCACGTTGGCTTGTGCAGTCACTAACCATTTTCTGGCAAGAGGATTGTTCAGTTGATTTGTGCGTCCTGAGCCCTCTCAGAGGCCCACGTATGCCAGCGTCTTCGTGTCATTATCCCGGCGAGGGCAGCCTGCTACCTGCATGTAGGCCTTGCTCGTGCGTGATCCACAGTGTGTGCGCTTAGAGTTTAACATGACAGTGTGACACCATCAGCTGTGTGATTAGAGTTTGACATGACAGTGTGACACCATCAGCTGTGTGCTTAGAGTTTGACATGACAGTGTGACACCATCAGCTGTGTGATTAGAGTTTGGCATGACAGTGTGACACCATCAGCTGTTAACCTTCACCGGTAAAAGCGAAATTCACGAACCTGCAGAGCCCCAGACTAACGAGGATCACGCGTCTGGCTCTCAGTCAGCTGGGACTACTCCACTAAAAATGGGTCCCATGAATGTCTGTTTGATTTGACCATTAACAAAGAGGGGCAAACTTTCCCTTCTCTTTCACATGATTGTCTTTTGCTCCTGATTATTGCCTGTGGTTTAATTGTGTGTTACCACGTTTAGTTTCTCCATTCACTTTTGTTGATTGACTGATTGATTGATTGATTGATTTGATTGATTGATTTTTTTGGTTAAGGCAGACGAAAACAGTGCTTTCAAGCTTTGGTTTTTTTTTTTTTGTGCACGTACCTTCATGTGTGTTCTATTTATTTCCGCTCTGTCTGTGCATCTATCTGTCCCTGGCTTTCACCATCCGTTGCGTAATTCCCCCGCCCGCCTGTCGTTCTGTCTGTCTGTACAACTGTGAACTGTCTCTGGCTGTCTGTCTGTCGGTCGTGTGTGGTGTGTGGTTGTGTGCGGTGTGAAGAGATGTGGTGTGTGGGTGATGTGTGTGTGGTGAGTGAAACTGGAGTTAATAATTGCTGCTTTCTTATAACAGTTGTCAATACTCCAGGGCAAAATTAGCTGAGAAACCTACCTGTCCTGTCAGTGTTTAACTAGTCCACCGGGCAAGAAGAACATATCATTAGTCATGACTACGTACAAGCTCGCGCCAGCAGGATCACACATGGGCACAGAACGACATTCACACCCACAGCCGGCTCTTAGTTCATATGTCTATAGAGCCACCCCACCGCAAGAGGTCGTGTCAGTGCTGTTACCCCTGTAAATCGAGTCCTTTGGTGGAGCGTTTTTGTGACGCCCTATTCACTCCAAGCTCGAACAAAAAAATCTGGCGTAAAAATTGAATATGTTTTCCATAAATTCTTGGTTTAAACGAGAGAGAGAGAGAGAGAGATAGATAAGAGAGAGCGAGAGAA
>JADBJO010004344.1:166225-202321 GCA_016801955.1 Conus betulinus | reverse complement strand
AGGGGTCTGTGGAAGAGAAAAAAGGAGTGAGAGGGGAGGGGAAAGAAAAACGGAGGGGAGGACGAGGGGGGGACAGAAGGAACATGAACGATGGTCGTTGGGTGGTTGAAAGTAGGGTTATGGGCGAGGCGAGCAACGTGCGGGGGAACAAAAAAGGGGGGGAGGGGGGGACGGGGGAAGAGAACGAGGAAAAGGTCGCTACTGCGGGGGGGGAGGGGTGTGTTTAGGGGGAAAAAGGGTGGTTATTTAAAGACGGGAAGAGGGAAGAATGCAGTCAAAGAAGGACTGGTGGAGAAATGGAAACGAACAAACAAACAAAACATGGGGGTAGAGAGAGAAGAAAATAAGCAGGAATAAGAAAGAAAGGAAGCGGGGTGTGTTGTCGAGGGTGTATAGGGCAAAGGCCCGGCTTTGTGGGTGGTGGCGGGAGCAGGGCAGCGGCGGGACGGGCGGGCAAAACGGCGCGCGCGGCTCGCGCGCCGCTGCCGCGCGCGCGGCTCGAGCGGGGGCGTCAGAGACAGCAGCACACCCACGCAGAAGCCCGGCTAATATAAAAGGAGGGAAAACCCGCAGGGGGTGGTCACAGGACGCCCAAGCGCAGGAAAGGAAAAACAGCCGGGCCGCAAGAGGAAAGGGTGCTGTTGTGTTTGGTAAGGAGACGGGTTGTTGTTTCTTCGGCATCAGGCGTGTGTCCGCACAATTTGTAGCAGACTATGCATTTGTCTTGGTGTGTCTGTGTGTCTGTTACGGGGTCGCTTCGCGGGGGGTGGGTTGTTGTTGGTCGCAAGGGCTGACAAAGTGTGGTGCAAGGAAATAGTAATTGCGGTAAAACACAACGAAGCAAAAAGAAAGAAAGAGGCCGTGGGGGGGAGGATGTAGGTAGCCGGGAACAGGGGTCGGTCTGGGGGAGGGGGTGTCCAGGCGGGAGTGTAGTGTATCGCATTGTAGGTATTTTTCCAAACAGGGGAATGTTGAGGTACGATATGAGATGGTAGAACGAAGAGGTATGGCGCGGCCAAGGGAATGGTGGGCGCGGCAGGGGGGGCGAGCTGTAGGCGTCCCGGTGGGGCCGCTCGAGAGATGCCACCAGCAGGGACAGGTGGTCGGTCAGAACAAAGGCCGGGGACCACGTGACCTTCGCAGGTAGGTGCCACGGGCGAAAAGACGTGGCTGCAGTGGGCAGGGGGGACACGTAGCGGGAGGAAACCAGTGGGGAGGGCACGGATACCCACGCCCAGAACCAGAGGGCACCGAAAGAAAGGGCCGGGGGGCAGGCAAAGCGAACGCGGGGGCTTACTTTAGGGCTGACCAGCGCAAGCGGACACACACACACACACACACACACACACACACACACACACACACACACACACACACACACCACACACCAAAAAAAGAAAAAAGAAAAAAAAATTGAAAATACCAAAAAAAAAATACAATACCTAAATGAACCAAACTCGGACAAAATCTCCCTCCCTCCCTCCCTCCCCACCCCTCTCTCTGTCCCTCTGTCTCTCTGTCTGTCTGTCTGTCTGTCTGTCTTCTCTCTCATCTCTCTCTCTCTCTCTCTCTCTCTCTCTCTGGGAGACGTGACAAGCAACCTGCAGAATGTGCATCACTGTGTAATTGTCCCATTGTTCTACTGTGGGGACTGACGTAGAGTGACAACCTGTACTTTTGTAAGCAAGTCTAGCTGGTGCCCTGCCTTCAGCCCCTCTTGTCTTCAGGGCGTCACGTGGCTCCATTCTGCCACACTTCGTTACCTTTACGTTGAAGAGCGCCACGCAGGAGCCTGCCATACTGTTCACCATTCTGACACTATGAACCGAAATTGATGGTGTCACCTTCAGTTTACTCCTCATGCTGTTCCGATGCTGTTTTTCTATATTGTGAAGACATCGAGCAGAACCCTGGATCCAACAATCTCTGGCTGCTAACAGTAAACAGCCAGAGTACCACAACAGGCTGCAGGATCAGCAGGGACTGGACAGACAGTTTCCTTGGCCAGTGGGCAGACGACTTTGACTCCCCTTCAGCAGCCAGTATTTACTGTTGTCATGAAAAAGTTGACCATACGTTTTGTGACTTAGAGAGAAGGCCAAAGGGCCTTCGGTACCAATTTGCTGTATTGTGTAGTGGGGTTCATGGTTTGTGTGGGGAAGCGGAGATTTTGAGAAGGGACAACATGGGCTAAACAAAGAAGAGCTCTGTTTTTTTTGTGTGTTTGTTGTTGTTTTTTTTTGTTGGTGTTTCCGTTTTCGTTTTTTTTTCTTTTCTAGCTCAAGTGGGAAAACTTGAGAAAAAAAACCCAAATGATTCAAAGTGTTGTTCTAAACGTAACCCAGATGATTTAAGTGTTGTTTTAAACGTAACAATCTTATTTCTATGGTGTCCCCAGGCACAAAGCAAGGGTCAAATGAACAGGCTAAGGAAAGATACATGACTGCAAGCAAACATTACCTATAATGTTGAATTTGACCATGTGCCAAAGTTGAATTCGAAACCCGGCTGCCGCATTATTGCTGGCTGCTCTTTCAACAAAGTCAGCATCCATAAAACCAAAGCTAAATTGACAGGCAGCAATGTATTTGTTGCGCACGATTTCTTCTTTCGTGTCAGATCAGTCAGACAATCATGGTCTCTTCATCTGTCTCTGTAAGACAAGACCCAAGGCAAGAAAAAGGAAAAAACACGCATCCATGATTTGTTTTTTTAATTTTTTTTTTATATTATTGATGGTAGGGATTTCTTTTTAATGAACATGGCTCTGCAGAATGCAGACAGGTGACTGCTGGCCATTTGATCGAACCTAATTCACAGTCAGGAATTCTTAACACGGGAACCACTGTCACTCCACACCGTATACTCTTCGGTCTCTGGTGACAGTGTCACATGTGATCGCTGTTCTGTGTGTAACTCATACCTAACCGGGCTAGCGACGCTTTGCACGTGCAGGTACACGGTTTCTTATAATTAAAAAAATGTAAGTAGTTTCTGGGTTGGCTCTCTTTCAAACACGGTTTTCTTATAATCAAAAGCTATATACAGCTTTCTTTGATCTTGGAAAAAAAAAAGCTTGGGGCTCGATTAACAGAAATTAGGACAATCAAGATAAAGATCGTGTAAAGGGTAAAGTTTACACATTCATCAGTTTTCAAGATTTATTTTTCCTCGTTTATCAGTAAGCTAGTCATTGAGTTAATTAACAACGAAGATAAAGGAATTTGTTGACTCTTAATGCATTTGATTTGATTAGACTGCTATATGCTGAAGACACATTGTTATAACAGCTGAGTAGATCTTAAAGCTCAGCGAGATCTCTCCAGCGGAACGTTAATTTGTGTAAAAATAACTGTATGTTTTGTAACGGTGGTTATTTAAGTGCGAAAAGAAACGGTGGTTGTATGGTAGTGTTTTCATGCCTGTTGTGAACTTATAGATATATTAGGGTATATTTTTCTCAACTCATCGGTCTTTTGTCAGCGTTTGCAAGGATCTTGCTTGCACGGTCAAAAATGTTTTTGCTTGCAAGTTGTTTGATAGCCAAGTGTAGCCAACTGAAGATTCTACATCGAAATTATGGGGATTAGAGAACGCTGCTATGTATTGTGAACCTATTAATCTTTCCGTTTCAAAAGAATTTCACAGATGTAATTAGATGAAAGTATGATGATGTTGTTTATGGGGAGATGGATACATTCCGTATGTGTTCATTTCTCTCTCTCTCTGTGTGTGTGTGTGTGTGTGTGTGTGTGTGTGTGTGTGTGTGTAGTGCTGAACAATTAAATAGTGGGTGAAAACAAGTGCAGGCTAACAATTCTTCCATCAATATATAATGACTTGACAAAGATTTTAACTTTCAAGAAAAAGAAATGTAAGATGAAGAAAATGGGGGAATATACATATATATGTTATACATATGAGAAAGCCTTCACTAGCCGCCTAAGGAAACCACCATATATACCACCTTAGGGGCAGATCTATTAGTATTGCCTGCTCCTAGGCCTTTCGTCCGCTGGATCGGACTCATCAGGGAGACACGGCTGATTGTGTCTGTGCTCTTGGCGTCAAATAGAGACACACCACAGTCCCATAATTTTGTGGTGTTCTCAGCACCAAGGGCTCAAAAAGGAATCCAACAGCACCCACAAAGCAGCCAGCGATGGGTAGTAAAATGGAACAAAAACGAAAGTGTGGAGAGGAAAAAAGATGCTGAAAAACTAAAAACATTATGCAAACAGTATCAAATGTAGGGGACAATCTTTGAGGCTACGCTTGGGGATCCATTCAAGGATGCAAGGGAGATCAAAAGATATGGAATAGTCTGAGAGGTCAGCTCTGCTGTTCAATAATCCGAGCATCGTCAGTGGCTAAGAATTGTGTAGTACAACTTTTACTTGCATCTCCTAAGAGATGCAATCTCCCACTGATTGACCAAACAATACAATACTGAACAATTAAATAGTGGGTGAAAACAAGTGCAGGCTAACAATTCTTCGGTCATTATATAATGACTTGACAAAGATTTTAAACTTTCAGAAAAAAAAATTAAAATGAAGAAAATAAGAGGAATATAATATATAAATATGAGAAACCCTTCACTAGCCGCCTGTGGAAACCACCATAATACCTCTCAAAGGCAGATCTATTAGTATTGCCTGCTCCTAGGCCTTTCGTCCGCTGGATCGCACTCATCAGGGAGACACGGCTGATTGTGTCTGTGCTCTTGGCATCAAATAGAGACACACCACGGTCCATATTTTTGTGGTGTTCTCAGCACAAAGGGTTCAAGACAGAATCCAACAGCATCCCCAAAGCAGCCAGCAAAGGGTAGTAAAATGGAACAAAACGAAAGTGTGGAGAGAAAATATATATATATATATATATATATATATATATATATATGTGTGTGTGTGTGTGTGTGTGTGTGTGTGTGTGTGTGTGTGTGTGTGTGTGTGTAAAATTCAAAACCTATGACATGCTCAACGATGTCGATTCTAGACAAAAAGACAACAGTCTGTCTGTCTGTTTTGTCTGTCTGTCTGTCTGTCTGTCTCTCTCTCTCTCTCTCTCTCTCTCTCTCTCTCTCTCTCTCTCTCTCTCTCTCTCTCTCTCTCTCTCTCTCTCTCTCTCAGGGGGTAAGTTCAAGCTCATGTTCGAGACATTTGCAGTATGTTGAGTGTCGGTATTTAACTGCCAATTCTTCGAGTTCAAGTACGTTTCAAGTTTCAGAAATTTGCAAGATTAGTGCTTTGGTACCATCCAGCATGCCTACAAGTTTCATAGAGTTCCGTTCTCGCTGTAGTGTGTTTCATTTGACTTTTTTTGTGTCCAAACCTCTGCGCCACCTCAGAGGCAGTGTGCCCATGCCGCTCATTCCGACACTCCGTCCACAGCCACAGCCCGGTTGGCCCCGCCGCAGCCCCAGCGCCGGCAATCCACAGGGAGCAGTCAATGTCAAGTCGTCAAGAGGCAACCCACCGGAGGAGACACTGCACTGCTGCCGAGTCACTTCGGTGGTGTTCAGTGGCGCCTGTTCTGATCTAACATACGCAGGACACCACCTACTAAGCCCCCTACTGACGACAATAATTGCTTAGTCGCGGAGCCGGCGTGAGTGAGCTCTCCTCCCGGAGGGCACCACCACGTCTGTCCAACCACAGCCCCCATGGACTCGCCGATATCGGTGACCCTGACGGAACCTAACCAAGGCCACAGGCGTGGAGAGGACATCGAAAATTGAGGTCACCATGAGAGCAGGGCATGAAGGGACACAGAATTTGAGACATTTTTTTTATGCTGATCGATGACAATGAGGATGATTAAGATGGTGCTACAGATTTCCATTTTGGTCTGAGACTACATGACAGGGCTGTACTCTACGCTTACTTTCATAATATATCCCGGCGTCAACCAGGCCCGAGAGATACAGGCACCTGCAGTGTTGGTCAGGAAATTTGAGCAACACTCTTAAAAACGCATCCAATAAGTGGATGAAACTCGACTGTGTGGTCCCAGTCTTCCCAGCTGAGTCTACAGCAAACTCAACTCTGGGTAGGAGCCGGTTGGGGCAGAAAAAAACCCACATGACTCTGATGGGATTCGAACTCACGACCTCCCAGCCAGGAGTCCGCGACGCTAACCACTTCGCCACGGCGTGTGGTTCATTTGACTGTTTTGTTTCGGACATTGAAGAGACTCAATGTCTGCATGTCAAAGGTTACAGGAATACGATTTATTCTCTGTGGCTTTGACATACACAGCAGAGGTCAATACAACATTCACATGGACTATGCATCGCTGTATTTCGCGCTCTGCTGGTTTTTCTCGTGACGCTCTACCCCATGCTGAGGCAAGATTCGGATGTGTGACAGCTTCTCTTGTGATTGCTTTTCTTGCCCGTTTCTTGCTGCAGTGCATGGACGTGAAAGCAAACCAGGACCTACACATTCTGATCTTCTCATACAAATGGAAGAACATATTACTCATTGAACGAGGCCATGCAAGTCTTGACTGAGATGTGTGTTTTTCTTGAAAGCAAATATAACCAAGTCGTAAACTGGATGGATTACTTTAAAGGAGCATGCCAGAATGTGGACGGTAATATTGAAAGCTTGGAGCATTTTCCACACAAAAAAACGTGAAAGTTTTCAATGTATACGAAGAAGAAGAAGCCAGAGTTATTCTGACTGGTCCAGGAACGTGGTTCAGCTTCTGAACAGGTTTTACCCCTGCAAGACTTGGTCCATGGATGATGTTTAGTGGGTTCATCGTGTAGGTCGGATAAGAGATCACTCTGCCTACCCCCGCCCCCTCATTGCAAACTACACAGATGGAGTGATAAACTGTCAGTTTTGAGTGAAAAGGACAGCAGAAAGGGCTTGGCTGACACGCTGAACATTCGTCTGGGTGGCGCTCTCACGAACAGACAGCAAAATATCATCAGAAGCGAGAGGGAAATGGGTCGCCGTGCCTTCTTTCGCAATGGACGCCTGCATGTTCATGACAACAGAAGAGAACAGCGCCATGGATACCGTGTTAACAGACAACATTCTCTGCAAAGCTGAAGTTAAAAAACCAGCCGCATCAGCCCGTCAGCCCACCTCCTCCCTCTGATATGGAATCCTTTCCTGCCCTCAGACGTCCACATGCCTCAGCTCAGCAGAGCGACGGACCCTCTTGCTCTGCACTCTGCCCAACGTCCCGACCTCCGCCCTGCCCTTCCTCTTCAGCCCCAACGGCATGTCCTCAGAGAATGCCGGTAAACAAGTCCAGTGTCAGTCAGACAGCTTCACCAAGTCTCGATCCTTCCGTCCTCGGTGACGGCGCTGCTGCTCCACATGACCTGGATCTTGCTAGCCAAGAAACCCTCGCACCTGACCCAGAGGCCAGTGCCGTCTACCAGAAAACTGCAACCTTTTTCTCCTGCACCACCATGGCTTCCAGTGTGATCAACACTCCTCTACCGGTCAGAGCATGTTCACAAACCAGTGCATATATTCATGCTGTTTACTTGCCCGTATTGTGCTTACGACAATGGACAAAATTGAATTGTTTGCTGTCCAGTGGAATTGTCTCACTCGACCATTTCTTCTTTCGAAACCATGTGGATACTTGGAACTCTGACGATGTGGAAAGTCAATCTTTATCTCAGCCCGAGTTTCAGTCTCAGCAGTCTGCTTTAGTTAGTGACCAGTCCCCTACCTGTTATTACATCATTCCTCAGGTTTCATACGAAAACGAAACCCCAGTCAAATCACCATGTCATCCACTGCAAACCCAAAGCAGAGGCAAATGTCACAAAAACACACCTGACAGACACGTTCACTCCCACAGGCCCTAGACACACTCCTCGTGCAGCCCCTGCCCCCTCCAGAATTTGGCGATGTCTGTGTTTCAAATCACCCCACGACTCAACAATCTGGCATTTCAAAATATGCTAAAGCATTACGGTTCTTTACTTATAATGTGGAAGGTTTGTCAACGGTGTATGATCATGTGGTTTGCTCTTTTATATTTGTTAATGATTTCATTCATTTTGTTGAAACTTCTTCAGATTCCTTCCCAAATAACTTGTTTTCTTTGTCATATAATATATAAATGTTAGCTGGTGTTCAAGTTTCTGATTCCGTTACTGCTAGATTGTCAGGTGGAATTGCACTTCTTGTAAAGAAAAAGCTGACTAGATTTATCACATATATCACAATTAGATATGACAACTGCTTGGTTCTCGGGGTTTCGAAACTACTAACGGGTCTTTCTTCTGACTGCTTTTTCATTTGTCTGTGTTATCCTACCTTCAGAATAATACTGTCTTTTATGCCGATACTGAAATTGATAATGGTTTATGTTTTTTGGACAACTGCATCATTGATTTATTGGAAGAAAATGGCGAACTACCTATCATTGTTTTTGGAGATTTGAATGCCAGAACAATCAGTGGTAATGTTTCTGATTACTCCATTGACGACCTTTTTTGGGGGTGAAGATGCAGAGGATTTGAAGCTGTGTAGTGGATATCGTAGGGAGTCAAAGGATGGTGTTACAGCTACATTTGGTAGATATTTACTTTAAACATGTGATCAATATAACCTAATTATAATGAATGGGCTTGTACTGGATGATGGGGGGGGGGGGGGGGGGAGTTCACTTGCATTACCTATAATGGATGTAGTGTTGTTGATTACTTTTCTTGTATCTGAATGTATGTTTCCTGCGGGTTCATATTTGGAAGGTATTCCTACAACTGAATCAAAACATATGCCTGTGTAGAGATATTTCTTGAAGTACCAAAGTCCAATGAATTGAAACCCACCTCGGCCCATTGTACGGTAAAGTTACTAAGTTTGTGTGGAATAATGAAAAGAAAAATGATTATTGTGCAATGTTTAATGAAAATGATACCAAGAAACGAGTTCAAAATGCTGTTAAATGAATAGATGTTGATAGTTTCAGTTTCAGTTTCATCTAGGAGGCGTCACTGCGTGCGGACTAGTCCATATACGCTACACCACATCCGCTAAGTCTTGAGACCACATTACGCATGATTTTGAAGCTGATGGATAAATGGAGTTACAACTAAGATGAGAGAATTGAAGAAGAGGGTCTCGTCGCTACGACTCAGCGGATGTCTGACCTGCGCTTTAGCCCAACGCGCTGGGTCAGACCTTGAGTGCCTACCTACCATGCTTTTTTTTTGCTTTTTTTTTCTATATGTGTAGTGAATGTACACATGTGTGTATGATGTGGTTAGGCATGGGCCCATGTGTGTGTGCGTGGGCGCAATGTGTGTGTGTATGTGTGTGGTGTGTGTGTGTGTGTGTGTGTGTGTGTGTGTGTGTGTGCGCGCGCGCGCGCGCAGCGCGCGCGCGCGTGCGTCTGTATGTTTTGTGCGCGCATACGGGTGTACACACGGTGGTGTGTATCTGTGTGCACGCATGTTGGTGTGTGTTTGTGCAAGTGTGTGCATGTGTGTGTGTGTGTGTGTGTGTGTGTGTGTGTGTGTGTGTGTGTGTGTGTGTGTGTAATTGTGGTTTGGTGTGAGCACGCGGATCTGCATACATATGTGTATGTGTATGTCTTTGTATGTAGGCGTGTACGCATGTGCGTGTGTGTTCGTGTGTGTGCATTTATGTGTCCATGTGTATGCGTGTATGTACGCACGTGTGTCGGTGTGGACGTGTACCTTGCACGACTGTGCACGAATGTGTATATGGTTAGAGAGCGAGCGAACGTAACGCGCACACGTTTGTATGTATGTCTGTCTGTGTGTGTGTGTGCGCGCGCGCGCACGTGTGGGAGTGTGTGTGCATGCGCGTGCACGTGTGAGTGTGTGTAGTGACTGCGTGCGTGAATGTTCAGAAGATGACTCAGGATCAAGGACAAGAACAAGACCATCACGTGCACGCGCACACGCGCGGGAGCACACATACACATTACAATAAGAAGAACAACTTATCCTCCTCCCCCCCCTCCCAACACAAACACACTCACACATGCACACACACACGCACGCACACACACGTAAACACAAACACACACACACACACACACACATACACACACACACACACACACACACACACACACACCACACACACACACACACACTCACGCACTCTCTCACACATACACTCACACACCAACGCTTGCACACCCATGTACGTGGACTCTCTAATTAATACGCTGCCATCACCCCAATGATGAACACACGTGTGTGTGTGTGTGTGCGGTGTGTGTGTGTGTGTGTGTGTGTGTGTGTGTGTGTGTGTGTGTGTGTGTGTGTGTGGTTCATCAGCGGGGTGATGGCAGCGTGTTAATTAGAGAGTCCACGTACATGGGTGTTGCAAGCGTTGGTGTGTGAGTGTATTTGTGAGAGAGTGAGCGAGTGTGTGTGTGTGTGTGGTGTGTGTGTGTGTGTGTGTGTGTGTGTTTGTGTGTGTGTGTGTGTAACACACACTCATACATATTTTGCACCCATACCACACACGCAAGATCGCCCCACACATTCACCACTCACTCACTCTCTCCACACATCCACTCACACACACAAAACGATTAGACACTCATGATTCAATGTCCATTGCCTCTCTAATTAACACGCTGGCATACCCCACTGATGAACACACAAGCCAATGCACACACGTCTACAGCATGCGCTGGGGGCCCTGAGAATTATCAAAGACTTCTATACTGTTGACACGTGTTCATCTTTTGTGTCTGTGATACCAGTATGAGTTGCCCTAATCTCTAGGAGCCTTAGCATGTGGCCTTGAATATATTTCCAATGTTTGTTTGGTTGGTGATGTTTCTTTGCTCTTCCCTTAAGTCTGATGTGTGGCCACTTCCTCTCTTGATTTCAGATCTGAAAGAGTTATCTATGTATGATAGTGGCTTTGTGCTCTTGTTTTGCTTAGTGGGTTCTTCAGATTCCTTGTCACAACAGATCGGTCCAGGTCTGTAAGTCCAGTTCTTTACCGTTGCCTTGGCCAGCCAGCGTGTCTGCTCTCTCAATTCGTTTCCTTTACCTCCAGGATGTCCAAAGATGCATTACATCCCCTATGAGTGTTTTCCAATAAAGGCTGCGCATGAGTTTATTTCCAAGCGGGCTTCCCATTCCACTTTTCTTTTTTCTCAGTAGGTAGTTCCTAGAGTCAGTCAGTATCATGTCTTGTTGAGTCTGAAACTGGATTGTGCATGTCGAGTCATGGAGAGATTGTGTCACTGCTGTACCTCCATTGTTAGACTTGACGTTGTTAAATTGTGCACACTAATGTCTTCCTGGGATATTGGGGAACATTTGCTTCTGAACAGCTGTGTATCCCCCCCCTCTGACATACCGTTGTGGTGACAGAATCGTCAGTGTATATTGAACTCATCATCTTTTGTGCAAAGGATCTCTTCTACCAGGCACTCTGCATATCGCGTCGGTTTTGTGCCTTCTGGCTATTCTCGACAAGGTCTTCCAAGTTCGGAAGCGATGGCAATTGTAGAGGGTGCTAAATCAAACACAAGTCTTGCTAAGATATTTCTCTCTCTCATTCCTCGATTTCTTGTTTGAGTAACTACTAACTCACACAAGCCATTATACTACCTTCTTCCTGTCCCATCCCTGATTTTCTAGGTCCTAGCCTAGAGTGACTTTTGTTTCCTTGACCACTGTATGCAGTGGGTTTTGGGGTTTTTCAAGTAAAGAAGACAATGAAATCAGCTAGCAAATGTCATAAAAAACCTGCACCGCCGAAATGCTTTGAAAACACCATAATAGCACAGGATAATCAATGCCATTTGCGTAGAGTTCATTCCATAGTCGATAATAGGCCTGAATATAAGAGTGAAAAAATAAGCTTCCTATAACTGCATGCAATTTAAAAAGTTCTTAAATCCTTTCTAAAAGAATGTTAGTTTTTCTTGCAACATTTCTAGATCGTAAAAAAAAATCTCTAAGCCGTTTGGACCAAGTTTTAATTATTATGGGATATTAGGCGCCTAGGGTATTCCTAAAGGGCCTTTGTAACTGGATACGTTACAACGATTGTTTCCTTAGAAATGTACAAAAAGTACTGGTAGATCTTTGTCTTAGAGTTTTGACGTTTTCTGTCTTGTAGTTATCATCATGAGATTTAGTTTTTTTGAAGATAAAAGGAGAGGTCGATGTGATTAAATCGTAAAAATGTCTATTTAACCAAAAGATTGATGTTTTCTTTGAGTGTCTTGCAAAGCTACCGGCGTCACAATTACTTGTTGTCTAAAGTTGTATCAGCAGCGAACATGTGGCTAGGGGGGGTATTTCACAGGTAAAACAATTCCGATCCGTTGGTGTTTGTGGAAATAAACAATAGAGGAAACTAATACTGGACCCTTGTGTGACTCCAAATTTGTTGGGCAAGAAAATTGGTTTGTTTGGGTGTTTACGACGGAACACAAGGTTGTTGTTGTGAGTATGGAGAGAAAAGATGAAATCATTTCAGTGTTTTACTGATGAGCTTATAAAAGTTTTCTGAGGAAAAGTTCCTGATTAAAAAACGTCGAAAAGCTTAAGTGTTAAATCTACAAAAAAGAATTCCTACAAATTGTTTGTGTATTTCACATTAAGAGCCAATATTTGATTAGTTTAGTTACACTGTGGGTGCACGATTGATTTTTGTCCACCCCTTGATTGATTTGGGGGGTGAAATCATATTTTACTGCATGAAATGGGCAATGGGATGGAGACACTTATTAAAGTGGCGTTCTAGGATGATTGCTTAGACAAAACAGACTAAATCAAAATAGGTCTATCAGTTGATGGTCAGTAGTGTTGGCCTGATTTATATATTGAAGGGTATAATTTTTTGCTTTTTTCTGTTAAAGTCCTCTGGCGGAAATTGTTTATCTATACAGAGGTTGTAATGGGGGAAGTGGTTACATTTCTGCGATAAAACGGATACAGATAGCTTTGGAGAAGTTTACCAAAAAATCGGGCAAGGGGGTACCGGGGGGGGGGGTCAGGGGGCCACAAGTGGCTGTCTTTTTTAATTCGCCTAAGTGACACGAAAACAGAATGACAATCCGAAGGGCTGATGTCGAACTCTGAAGTGGAGACATTTTTCCCCTGCAAAAGGCATTTTTGAAATTAGGGGCTTCTAGGCTCATTATCATTTGATTTATCATCACATCGATGATTTGATCTGCTACTAAGTTAGATAAAATGTTGATTTAGTTTACTGGGCAAACATATCATTGCTCTGTGTCTTTTAGTGAAGCAGAGGAAAGATCCTTATTTATTAATCCAGGAATAGCTTTCCATATGGACTTGCTGTTCTGAATCTTTCTTTTGGACTGATTAAGTTAATAAAAAATATTTCGTTTTCTCTGCTCGAATGAGAGAGGTTTACTTTTAATCTTTGTCCCTTTATATTCTCTCCCGTGGTCCATTTTTAAGAGGTACTCTTTTTTGGTATAGGCGTTCTGTATCTCTTTTGTAGACGAGAGGTAGGTTATTCTCCGATGTTGGACTCTTTTGGAATTTGGAGCGGGGCAAATGGGTGTTGTATACCTATAACAAGATGGGAGTACCACAATCACTAGACCGGATTGGGTTTCTGGGAATAAGTTTGATACAACTTCATTTACAGGTGAATTGAAAAGGTCCTGAGCATGTATTTGTCTGGATCAAGTTTTGAAAAGGTTCTAAGGGTAGTTATAGTTTTATGGTTTAATCTAGGAATTGTTGATACCCTATATTTGACCAAGTACAACAGGCCAGATTTGGGAAGTGATCACAAGTGTTGGTGAGAGAGAGACAAGGAGATGACGATAGTAGAGAGAGATAGAGAAGATAGAGAGACGAGATAGAGAGAGAGAATGAGAGAGAGATAGAAGCGGAAATAGAGAGAGAGAGGGGGGGGGAAAAACAGGCATAGAGCAAAGGAAGGGGGAAGAGAAAAGGGAGAGGAGAGTATTATATTTTTAGTAAGAAAAGATATCCGTAATATATAACGCAAAACATGGATGATTTTGATCTGATCATAATAGTCTTTTTTTTTTCATGTGAAACAGGCATGTAGGAAACGAATTCTCTTCTTTTCGAAACGGTAAATATCTCTGCTGTAAATATACGAGTATCCTTAAAAATGTTGTAATATGGACTTTATATATCAAGCACTGGTCAGTGGGTGTGTTACCCATAAATGAACACAGTTTAGGCAGTACCAGCGTCCCTTGTTTCCCAGGTCAAATCCATGGACAAGATCAGACCCCCGGTTAATCAGAAGTATGCCAAAAAGTGCTTGTACTACTGTAATTTTTTTCTTAGCCTTTTCTACAAAGTAATTGATATGTTTACTAAAAAAGAAAGTTAATAGTGGAAGACATTATCCAGAAATGTAACTTGCTTGTTTGGGTTTGTCAAAGTATTGTCAATCCTTTTTTGCAACAGGTTCTCTGCCCTCAAACGCAGTAGTTTTCTTTGCAAGAAGACAATTGTTTGTTCTGGTTCAAAAAGCAGGAAGAAAAAAGAAACTGGCATGAAGTAGGAAGAAAGAAATATGAGATCAGAGGAATGTGGTAAAGTGGGTCGGAAAAGAAGGCGCACGGGCAGCGCAGAGCATGCAAGCACGTGCTCTATGGTGGCTACACGCTCTCCACGACCTGACCCAGCTGGGGTGACCGTCCCCTACAGATTCGGCAGTGAACTCAAAAGTAGTGAGACTTCCTCCTTCATGATTGTGTCACGGAAAGTGACAGAAAAAAAGACACTGCTGTGGTTTCCATGTCAATGAAAGAGAGCCGCGTATTGTCATTATACAACGATTGGAAAGATGACTGTACAGCTTTAATTGCAATACATTTCTCTCTCTCTCTCTCTCTCTCTCTCTCTCTCTCTCTCTCTCTCTCTCTCTCTCTCTCTGATACAAATAATCTCACACACACAACGCACGCACGCGCACGCGCGCACACGGACTCATACATATGCGCGCACACACACAGGCACGCGCGCGCGAGTATGCGGTGGCGTACACACACACACACACACACACACACACACACACACACACACACACTGCACATCTGATCAATCCATTGTTTTGACCATCAAGCCATGAAAAAATACATAGAGAAGCGCTAATGGTGTATACATGCATCGTCACATATTTCTTCTTCTTCTTCTTCTTGTCTTCTTCTCAAACACTCTAGCTGGGAATGCCAGCTCCCCTGACGAATGCTTCTGTGTGCTGTAGGTCCCCCAGGGGCACCATAGAGCTTCACACATTTCAGCTCAACGATTTGTTTGTGATATTCTTTCTTTGAAAATCACTAGCTTCTGATACAATTCTTGCAAATCATATGGTATTTTGTTCATTCTAGCTGGATAGAATTGCTATGAGATCTTTTCTCTGTGCAGCTGGCTCCCTAAAAAAGTTAGCATTTATCTCGAATGTCTGCGTAAACAGGGCAATCAACAACAAAATGTACTTCGTCTTCATTGTTGTTTCCTTCTACATACATGGGGCATGCTTTATTGTCTGATGCTTGGAACCATCTTTTGTTTGCATTGAGACCCAGTGTTCTAGTTATACATTTTGTTAAGTTATATTAATTTTGTGCCATTTATTTGTAACATGTAGTTACATTAATTTTGTGCCATTTATTTGTAACAATCATGAAATATTCTTCCGTTTCCAAAGTACTATTAAACGAGAGAAACCATTCATGTTTGTTGTTTTCATCCATTCTGGAATGCCAGTTTTGTCTGTAAGAACAAATTAAACGATCCCTAAATTAAAATAAAAACTGTGCAATATTGCCTACTCTCTGCAAAGCCAAACGACACCAAACCATAGTCTGTGAGTAGTTTCTTTACACGAGACACCCAATAAATTTTCCTATATCGTGTCGTAGTAAAAGCATTTTACACGCTTGACCGCAGAGTCTGGTCATAGGTAAATGAACTAATCTTAGCCAGTATTTAACTGATTTGACATAAGTGTGTAAACAGAGGATATTGATCACTTTCACCATAACATATTGTATTTGGTGCATGTAACGGCACATGCATAATACGCTTTACTGCGTAAGTGTCGACTTTTCCCATGTGGGCGTTGTCCAGTAGGCCCCACACCTACCTACAGTGTATGTCAGAATTGGTGGTAACTGGGTGTCGATCAATTTCCAAAACAACATCCAGTCATCTAAATTCAGTGTTCTCATTGTTCTTAAAATATCAATGACCCCTCTCTTTCCTTTCCTACACATTCCCAACCAGCATCTATTTAAGCTTAATTTCGTAGTGAAAAAACATCCCTACATATTTATTACTATTTGTCATTTTAACTTCTGATCTGCCATAGAACCATCTTTCACATTGTGGTTAATGTCCACCATTTCTAAAAACTATGTTCTTAGTTTTACATAGATTTACTGTCAGCTGCAATCTATCAGATACCTTTTTCAAAGCATCCAAGTGATTCTGCAAACCAACAGGTGTATCCACAAGGAGAACAACATTATCAGCAAACAACATAAGAAACACCTCAGTTGCCCCTGATAACATTTGGGTCCCATGCTTCCCATTCTCTGAAATACTAACTGCAAGTTCGTTCATAAAAAAAAACCAGATAACTGAAGGTTGAGGAGACATCCTTTGTTTTACACCACGTGAACAATTGAAATCATCAAAATAAATGCCTTTTTCACGAACACATGCAAGGACAAAATCATACATTCCTCGCACCTCAGCCTACAACTTTCCATTTACACCACTTTTCCTTAAAACATTGCACAAGACATTTCTGTTCACAGAATCAAAAGCTTTGTAGAAATCAACAAAGGCAACATACAATGTTGTCTTTTTTAACAGGTATTTCTGGATTAAGGCATTCAATGTAAATATGTGGTCTATTGTGCTGTATCCAGATCGAAATCCAGCCTGTTCTTCTGTAATTTTCTCCTCTCATTTTGCGCATGCAGTTAATCTTTTATTAAGAATATGTATTTAAATTTTGCTTAAAACTCTTGACAGTGGACCGCCTTGCAGTTTATCTGATTGTTATTATCTCCTTTTTGTGAAGAGGGATTATCATTGATTTTGACCATGCCTCTGGAAAGTTTCCCTTATCAAACAGCGAGTTGAACAGAGTTACTATAAAATCAACAACAACAGAGTTGGCACATTGAACATTTCACAAACAACCTTATTCGGACCAGCGCTTTTGCCACATTTCATATGATTTATGCTGCTTAATACTTTATCTCTTGTTGTCACATCGTTAAATAATGGTTCTTCTGTACATAGATCTTCATTGTCTACCTCTATATTTGAGTTTCCGGAAACGTCGTTAAAGCCATTGAATACTTCAAAAAAGTAATCATACCACTGCTGTGAGGTACTTTCGTTGTAGATGGCTGGTTTTATACTAATCGATCTAATTGTTGACCAGAATAGTTTGGAGTCATGAACTGATTTTCTTAGCTTGTCTTATCGTTTCTCATCGAATTTTTTTCTTCTCTCTCTTCATCATTGTTGTTTTTCTTTTCTTTTCTTTCCTTGACATAAATTGTTCTTTTTTTTCAGTTACTTAATTTAGTTCTTTGATATTGTTTCAAGCATCTTTTGGCAGTTCTTTTCTTTTTTTCCACACTCACTGTCAAACCAGTCATTCACTTCTCTCTTCTTTTCCCCCCACAGATCTCACCATACAACTAGCAACACAACATAAAGCATTCATAAACAACTCTAAGCATGAGTTAACATCAACGATAAGGAATTGTATGGCTCTGTCAGTACACTGTCGGTGCACATTCTTCAGACCGTAATTATAACGCGCTTCTCTTCGCAAAAACACTGGACGTTCTTCCTTCTTATCAATGCCAGCAATTTTCCATTTTTCCAAAGGCAGATGCCAGAGAACAAACAACCCCCAACATTCATACTGCAATGTTTGAGCAAGTGTTGAGATTCATAAAATAGTCAATAACACTGCTACCACTCGGCGACACAAAGATGACTTCTCCTTTTGAAGTGTCCACATACGTTCCCTTCACATTCTAAGATTAGATATGAAACATGAATCCAAGAGAGATTTGTCCAACTTAAATCCTTAGAACGTCGCGCCAAAGTTTTTTTTTTTCTAACATTTGCGTTCATATTTTCTACTAATGTTAGAGTCACACTCATCATCATCATCATCATCATCATCATCATCATCATCATCATCATCACCGTCGTCGTCGTCGTCGTCGTCGTTGTCGAATCATTATCATCGTCAGCAACATCAACTACATCATCAACATCATCATTATCTATATTAACAGTAGCAACAGCTGCTGCAGCATTATCATCATCATCATCACCATCATCATCATCATCATCATCATCACATCATCATGCACACCAATAACAACATCATTATCATTATTCCCGACGAGAGAGAGAGAGAGAGAGAGAGAGAGAGAGAGAGAGAGAGAGAGAGAGAGAGAGAGAGAGACTCCCTCTTTCCCTAATTCTGTTTACTTGCGTCTGTATACGTGCATCTGTGAGTCTCTGATGCGTGTGCCAGTGGTGTAGCATCCCAACAGGTTGTTCCCTGATCTGTTAACATTTAGTTCGGTTTCCAGAACCAAAGCTGCAGAAATTGTAAGAAAAAAAAAAACAAAAAACCCACCAAAAATTCCATGCGCCTGTATCCCTGTTTTACATAACAATGGTCACAATGAAAAAAAAAAAAACAAAACCAACAACAACAAAACCACCCTTTCCTCGCTCACATAATCTCTTACACTTCCGATCTTCGAAATAAGTACAAACGTGCGCACGCGTAAACGTAAACACACACACACACACACACACACACACACACACACACACACACATACACACACACACAGAGGCACACACAGGACACACACACGAACACACACACACACACACACGCGCGCGCGCGCGCGCGCGCGCCCGCGCACACACGCACGCGCGCGCGCGCACACACACATACATACACGCGCGCGCGCGCACACACACACACACACACACTTGAATAGCTTGTGGAAAGCTATGGTTAATGGGGTTAACGTTTCTTTAGTTAACTTGGAAGTTTGAAATCTAAAGCTGGGCAGAGACAGACAAGTGTTGACATCTTGCGGTGAATTATCTCCCAGTATCCTTAAAATGCCGCCTCCATAAGAACGTGTCCCTTGTAAGAGATTCCATTGAAACTGGAACGTTTTGTAAAGGAATAATTAGTAAAGGCTTCAAAATGGAACTGATCACTCGGACTGCTTCCGTGATATTTGACTTTCCTTCAAGCATAGAATCATAAAATCATATTCATGATGATTTTGGGCTACTTATTTCTTTATGGCATTTGTTGCCGTGGTGCCCAAATTTTTCCTTCACTGGCCATCTTGGAAGGCTGTTGGGTTGTGATTTTACCCCATAGTGCTGACGGTACAACTGACTCTACCAAAGACCATGGATGGGTCGGCACGAGTCGGCGGTATTCTGGCCACGAGTTCGACTAAGGAGACGAAATTCGACACCAGACGCTGTAACCAGTGGTTCTGCTTACAAGACGGAGAATTTGATAGCTAGGGACACCTGTGAGTGAAAGGGATTCACATCGACATTTAACTGTCATTTTTTTTTCTCAGTTGTTTATGAAAGTAGGTTTTCCTTATATTAGCTGAATTCAACTCAAGTCTGTAACGTTACTTTTCCACCGTAAGTTTAACAACAAAGAAGAAGAATGAACCTGCTGCTGGCGCTGAAAATGATATTTGCTATATCTTCTGATTCTATTCGGTTGCATTCATTTTGCTTCGAGCCCAGCCTATCTCAGAGACGATTCGTCTTCTGATTTTGTTTTGTCAATGGCTTGTGGCACATGTGAAACTACCACCGCTTGAAATTGAGCTATGACCTCAACTGAAGTTTATGATTCCCTATCCTTTTTTGTGTGTGTGCATCTCTCTCTCTCTCTCTCTCTCTCTCTCTCTCTCTCTCTCTCTCTCTCTCTCTCTCTCTCTCTCTCTCAATTGATCGATCGATCTCTCTGTCTTTCGCATCATTTACCTATTAATGATTGTATGTTAATTTAGTCGATTCTCTACTTTGAGGCTTTGCTGTACAATGTTGATGTAAATAATTGCTGACATCCCCCGCACTTCCCGACATTATTTAACACATGCGAATATTTGATGACATTTCCAGATATTCCTGACATTCATTACAGCAAAACTGGACGGATAACGAGATCTGTTAAAAAAATCAATTCATGATTAGATCAACATGGGATTCCAACCATTTCATCAGCTTCGCTTCGTTGGACTTGGTCAGTTTTTCCACCAGTGTGTTGAATGTGTACATGAAAGGATTGACT
Organism: Conus betulinus; assembly: GCA_016801955.1. Taxonomy (NCBI): domain Eukaryota; kingdom Metazoa; phylum Mollusca; class Gastropoda; order Neogastropoda; family Conidae; genus Conus; species Conus betulinus. The sequence goes on along the minus strand of JADBJO010004344.1, from coordinate 181,964 downwards.
GAAGAGTTTAACGGTAACACAAAAATAGCTAGGGCCACGTTCACTTCTGCAGGAATGGGAGTACCAGCCAGTGCCAAAATCCCACAGATTCCAATAGGAAACCAGCACATGAAATCTGTTACTGCGACAGTGATCAGCCGTTTGAGCTATGGCTATGTCCCTTGTCATTTTTGTCGTGTTTGTTTTCAGTGCATTGGCCTGTACAGACCAGTAGATGACAGCCTGACCAACAGAGATGAATAAAAACAGAATGAAATTGAGGACAATGAAGACACTGAAAGTGTAAACTTTACCTTTAAAGTCATGCGTCATGTCTGTTAGTGGAATACATATACTTGTCTGGCTATAAAACTCCCAGTGCGACGTCACTGGAAGCAACGGCAGCAAGCTAAAAAACCAACCGAGGATCCAAATCAACAGACAAGCCACTGCTGCTGACTTTCTTTCAAATCGAACTGTGCTGAATGGAAAGTGAAGGACGATGAAACGATCCAGAGTGATAATCCAGATGGTCAGAGCTGACACTTCACTGGACAACAGAGACAGAACTCCAGCCACCTTACAGGCTACGCTGCTTTTCCATGTGTCATCGTAATGAAGGTATCTGCCACGGAAGATCTCATCAGCTACCCCAATGATAGCAACGTAGACACCCATCAGAAAGTCGGCTAGCGCAAGATGGGTGACAAACAAGCTAAACCCGCTTGATGAAGTATGACTTCTCTTAAACAGACGTGCACCAAAGAAAAGACATTACCAGCCACAGACAGACAGGCGATCAGCCACAGAAACACTCGGTATGTCCACGACTGTAATAAATCATTACACCGATGAAATTTCTATGTTTGGAGCATAGCAGATGACTCATGAAATCTATAGGGAAGTATTTCATTACAACAGAACTTAAAATTTTCGGTGACTATTACTTCTAAATAAGATAGGTCTTTAAAGATATCAAGTGGAAACATTTTTATGGGGCTACCGTCCATGTACAGTTCAGTCAACCGCTGTGTGAACTGAAATCCATTTGCACTGATTGTGTGAATAGACGTAAAAATTTAAGTGTAGTTGTTGAAGCCCTGGGAAAGGTGACAAGAAAACTGTTTCCAATACTGCCAGGGGTGTGTGCGACAGATCTAGCATTGTGAGTGTGTGGTGTTGTCTATCAGTTGTGAGATCATTGGACAGTGAGGTCAAGGGGTTATTGGACAGGGATACGTTTTGAAGATTCTCTAAGCCAAAGAAACATGTCACATTGATTTGTCGGAAGCTGTTGCCACTGAGATCAAGAATCCTTAAATTTAACATGTTGAGTTTAAGTAAAAACACCATGAGCACTTGGCCAGGATCAAGTGAAAAAGGCGATCATGATTATTCACGTCCGACAGTGTCATACCTGAACCTGTTGCATCCAAGTAACGGAGCTGAGGGAAAAGTGCTGTGGAAAAAGGCTGAGAGAGCACAGAAATGTGTGACCTTGACACAGACAGTCAACAGGACAGGTCAAACCACACAACATCTCATCATCACGCAGTGGACAGTGAGGCCAGTCATCACACAGGTGGTCACTGTGAACACAGATTGTAGACACTCTGCACCTGAAAAATCCTGGACATGTCAGGTCTTCACATCCTCTTTCATCCTGGTGGTCAATACAGTCGTACATGCGATTGCATCGTGTGTAGACAGGCAGGCAGTCGTTGAACTCACCAGGACAACGATAGTGGCTGTCAGGACAAGGCTCTGTGGAATTCATTGGAATGGATGTGAACTTTCTGATGCCATCAAAATTGATAAGAACAGGGGATGGAATAAATTTGAATTTAACGACTATATTTCTGAATACGTCACAATTGTTCTCATCTGATTCGTCTGGACAATGGGACGTTTGATCACACATTCTGTTGTAAGACAGACACTGACCATTTTTGCATGTAAATGTGTTTATACACAGGGGATATTCACAGAGGTTCTCGTCACTCTGGTCATGACAGTCAGGTAGGTAGTCACACACCAGGGTGTAGGACAGTGTAGCTATTCCATCACGGCATGTGAATGTGGGTAATACTGTGGTGTGGTGATCCCAGCTGTTATCTTTGTTTGTGTTAGTCAGTGAATTCGAAACATTGCAAGTTGTGACCTTTTCTCTGCATACTTTATAATGGCTAGAACCACACACTATAAATGAATGTGTCCAGTGTCCACCAAGACACTTGATCATACATTGTTCCAGGAATTCAACGTGTGTGTTGGACGTGGAAAGTGCCTCTGACTGATAGGAGTGCTCTTCAGTTTTGTTTGACCTAAATTCACAAACCAGCCCGGAGAAGAGCTCTTTGTGTATGCAATATGTATTTGTTAGTCCTGCTACATGAACTCCAAATGTTCGAAACAAAACATTCTCGGTACGATAGCATTGTTTACATCCAAGATGGTGTTGCATAATATTGATAATTTCAATATATGAAGTTCTTATGCAAGTAAAGATATCAAAGGAGTGATGAAGAGCAGTTTGCTTCTGCAGAATCACATGTCTATACATATTTGTTAATGACATATCATTAGAGTAGACACCAACCCAAAGTCTATGCAGTCTTAATCTGTGCATTTTTGTTAAGGTCTTAAGCGAATCAAACCAGTCCTTCACACACTTTGGGAAATGCATCTTGCCCCCCAGTGAAGCACAGTAGTCATCACCTATCGCCATCTGATCACTGCCATTGAAACGGGAGGGAACAGAGCCCTTAACAAATTTGTAGCAACTGTTACACAATGCCACTAATCCCTGACACTGAGGACTGCTGAAGGGACAGTGTTCTGTTTCATCCCGTCCATCTTGACATTCTGTCTGATGGTTACAGGCCACGTGGTGATGGAAGCTGGCATAGTGATCCACAGAACAGTTCCACAAACCACTGGCTAATTTCTGAGAGGGGCCTTGGTCTCGGAAAAGGTAGAGAAAAACAGCTGAAAGCAGTTTCCTTTTCTTTTGATACAATTATTCCGTTTTGGCAATACAAGGGATACTTTAGAGGCGTGGATGACATGCATGAAGTCAGATGTATAATCCGTCTGTCTGTTCCAGACAAGATGTGTTGACATTTTGAAATGACCAGCGGAATACTCCATGGAATAACGTGACAGTGTGACATCCACTGAAAACTTTGCAGTTTCTCTGAAGCTCACTACGACTGCATTTTGTGCTGGGAGGGTTAATTCCTGTGCAAACAATACTGGTCAGACAAACTCGCATTTGGTCCCACTGTGATGTAGCCAGAGGATCGTGACGCCATAACCAGCAGCAAATGCTCTGACGCTTTGCCCTCTTTAACAGACTGACATGTTATGACACACATTGAAATAAAAACTGTTATCTCCTGGCCAGTAACCAAAATAATAGGGTACACCTGCTCATGCTTTTCCATATGTTTTGTGTTTTAATACCAATATTCAAAAGTGTTACCAAAATTGAATTAATGCTAACATGTGTTTGTTTATTCTATTGTTATCGCCCTGTGCACGTGGTGAGGTCAAGTCTATGGACGAGCTAGAAACTTCCATTTCTTGCGGTCTACCGTGTTTGTTCTATGTGCTTCCTATCTACACATATGCTATGTGACTATATGCGGCAAGTAGTCTTTGGATGTTTGTTTTTTTAGTTCCATGCCTTCACTTGCTTCAGTAAGGGAACAAAAATGCAATGTTCTTGTTTACAGTTTCATTACCACCGGGCTATATCTGCAAATAGTTTCATGGCGATTTGTTTCTGAAATGTTTGAAATGGCATGCCAGTGATAGGCCTTTGCAATGATTTTCTATCAAAGACGTGTTTGTGAAGCACAGCTAAGCAGGAAATCATGAATTCATCACTATGGCGAATGCTGCGTGAAGGCGTATAGAGTATTACAGCATCAACAAGCAATATCGCCTTGTCAAATCGCCTCTACAAAACCCGGAGGAACGTGTTGTAAATGTACGTTGTTGCCACATTGATTAAAAGAAATAGGGCTGCTTCACGTGCGAACCACATTTTACATCAAACACCGTAATGTCTGTTATATGCATCATGATATGTGTCGCATATTTCCATTTTACTGCTGTACACTTCGAATACATAAAAGACTTGTAAGACCAGAGAAAAGGAACTGAGACCAATGCGCCTGACATAACTAGATCAGTAGAGTGTTATTAATACCTAGAGAAGGAGTCTGCAGATGGCTGTCGCGTAACTGCCAGAGAAAACACAACTGAAAAAGGTTAAGAGTCTTCAGACACTGCAAAACACATGGCGCTAAAGAAAGTGATGAGGCATTGCAAAAAGAATGGGCTAGTAAGAATAAGAAAGGGAAGAGAGAAGAGAATTGTCGGGAGAGGGCAGGATAGGGGATAGGACAACATTATCTCAAAAAAAGAGAACTTCCGAAGGCGTATGTGACTACTCTTCTGACAGTCACGTACATGATCTCAGTGTGTCAGTAGGAGTATAACCAGACTGCAACAATTACAATACTGGTCTATGTGGAGATGTGAAGTTGGCCGGGAGGGGGGGGGGGGGGGGGGGGGGGGGGGGGGGGGTACTTGCTGCCTTTCTCTCTCTCTCTCTCTCTCTCTCTCTCTCTCTCTCTCTCTCTCATCATGGACAGCAGCAGGCCCACAGCAGTCCAAGAATCAGCTGGAAGCCTGATTCAAGAATTAAAACCCATTTAAGCCTAGCGTCCCCATATGGAGACGGCAACAATTTTTAGCTTAAATTACTTACAAGGACAAACATCTATGAAGTACTTGATTCACAGTTAATGGGAACTTACTTGCACTGACAAAATTACCGCAAGAGTTATTTTTTCCGTGCAACTTTAGCCTGAGGGCTGCCATTTGCACTGAAGATTGGACTTTTTGAACAACAACATCAACCAGTTTAGAAGGTAAGACGCTTTTTTTTTTTTTATAAACCTTTTGATATAACCTTATGAACAAATGTTGGTGCAGAGTGTCTAATTTAAACATGTGTGTCAGCGTTTTTCCCAATTGTATGTATGTTGTTTTTGATTTATTCATTGTTAAAGGTGCGTCCCCATGGGGGACGCTAGGACTGAATGGGTACAGGTTTACACATGACTGTTTCAGCATGTTTCTTTGGATTTTTTTTTTTCAGACAATTCACAGTAAATCAAGTCGTGGACATGCTGGATGATGACACTTCATTCCAAGCAGCTGATATTTTCATTGAGCCACCTCCTGTTGACCCCTTGACAGATGAGGACAGTGGAGAAGAGGATGGGGAGGGTGGTATTCAAAACCTGAATGGCCGACAGCTAGCTGTGTCAGCATCAGCTACCATTGTTTACCCTGACGGTAGACCACTATTCGTGATATTAGACACACAAAAAAAAAAAACATGTACGGAAGGGATAAGCGTGTAAGTGATTGCAAGCGTGTACATGATGTGTGTATGTGTATTTGTATGGGTGCGCGTGCACGCGAATTTGTGTGTGTGTGTGTGTGTGTGTGTGTGTGTGTGTGTGTGTGTGTGTGTGTGTGTGTGTGTGTGTTGTGGATGTGTAAGTGTGTGAATATCTTTACACAAGTCATAAGTGAAGATTAACATGACACAAATTACTTATAACCAACAACTAACTAATCAATTAAAGTCCAAACGGATGACAGTATTAAAGAAAAAAAACACACACACACACACACACACACACACACACACACACACACACACACACACCACACACAAAATCCTTTGATTCCCCCCCCCCCCCCCCCCCCCCCCCCCCCCATTTATCCCACCCCCCCCCCTTCCTTTCTTATCCCCCGCAAATAAAGTTAATAAGAAAATATTATAAGTATTTTCCAATAGGGGTGCGTTCTAAGTGTATAAAGAATCGTACGTTAAAGCTGGTGACTGAAAAATGGCCTGCACAGTATTTTGCTTCAATACTGGAATGATTTTTTTTCATATCGTTGCATGAAACAATATGAACTGGAGTAATTTTTTTTTTCCACATACGCAAACTACGTTTTTTTTTATATATTTTGTTTTAAATGCATTAAGTTTCCACCTGTGCATTAATGAGAGTAATCTTCTATTAAGGTTTAAATTCTCTTTGATTCTTTTAACATCAAACTGTTCTTTACAGACGTGATCTACCATACTATATTCGAAAGCTTTCCAGATATGCACTTAACTAAGTTACACTGTTCATGTACTGATAAGGGGAAATCAAACAATTCTGAATCAAAAACTATTTTTGGCTCCACGTTTAGCTGCCCTGTCTACTTTTTCATTATAATGAAAAGAACAATGAGAAGGAATCCAACAAAAAGCTACATGGGTTCCTCTTGCAATTAACATGTGTATCATACAACTTATCTCTATGATCATTTCAGGTCTTGTGTGCAATTGAAAAACTTTTAATGCCTGAAGAGCTGATTTAGAATCAACACAGAACAGAATTTGAAATATTGTTTTTGGGAAAGTTTAAAAGGTAATTTAAAAAGCCAGGAGTATATATGCTGTTAATTCTGCTGTAAATATCGATTTGTTAATTCCGATATGAAATGATTTCTCTACTCTTAGGTCTGGTATTAAGAATGCACAACCTGTTTGTTTATCAATGCACGAACCGTCTGTGTGTATATTTCAAATAATTTGAATAGTTCTTTTCAACATGGCATTTGATATAGCTTGCTAACATGTTTATGTTTTCATCTTTTTTTCATACTGGTATGTTCAATATCAAAATGTGCTTTATTAAGCTCCCATGGTGGTATAGGAGAAAATAACGGTCTAATGGATAGAGCATCGTTATCGATTGAAACTCCAGAATCAGTAATACTTTTGACGTATAAGTTGCCAGTGTTTTTTTGAGAAGCTATAGATTTTGCTCTTTTAGGAAAATCAATATCTGACCTCATTTTTATTTCAGATCTAATGTGCGTTTTATTAGTTGTACTCTTGATAACAAATTACAACACGCTAACTCTCTGTATTCATCTAAGGGAAGCATCTGCGCTTCGTAATACGTACGAGAAGATGATGCATGCACCGGAAGGCCAAGTGCTAATTTCAATGCCTTGCATTCAATACTTTCAAGCTTTTTCAATAGGTATTTGGGAGCACTAAAGATTACTTCTTGGGGCATATGTTATTTTTCGACCTCATTAAAGATTTACATAAAGTTATCAATGTAGATGAATTCTGTCCCCATTTTTCTTTAGAAATAATTTTAAGGAAATTTAATATTTTCCTCGCCTTTGTTAATAAGTATTCAATATGAGCGTTCCATGATAGTTTAGATGTGAAATGTACTCCTAGGAATTTAACCTCTGTCACATATTTAAGAGGTGTTTCGCCCCAATGTAAAAACAGGAAGTTTTTCTGGATTATTACCACTATTGAAAAGAATAATATTTGTTTTTTTTCGATAGATAAGTTTAATCCATTTAACTTCATGTATTCCGCCATCCTATTTAGTTCGTCTTGATAGATCTTTCTGATGAAATTTATATCACGCTGTGGAGTTTTCTTTTTAAGAGCTACTTCCATCCACATGCAAATGTCATCTGCATATTGATGGGGGATTCCCATTGATAAAGTTCTACTGGAGGAATATGTTTTTTCCTACTCTTGTTTGTATTACCCTATCTTTCAGAAAGCATTTAACATAATTGTATACATTTCCTGATAATCCAATATTTTTAAGTTTGTTTAACAGCTGTGAATGCCACGCTTGATCGTAAGCCTTGGTTATGTCAAAAAACGTAGCCAAGACACATTTACGTCTTGCAAATTGTTTTCTTATATTTGGTGTGTGTGTGTGTGTGTGTGTGTGTGTGTGTGTGTGTGTGTGTGTGTGTGTGTGTGTGTGTGTGTGTGTATCTGTTGGGTGTGCATGTGTATGTACATGTGTGTGCACGTGTGCGTGCACGCACGTGTGTGTGTGTGTGCGTGTAATACGTGTGAGTTTATGTGCGTGTTTCGATCTGATTGCATCTTTTGTTTTTGAATTTGCACAAAGATGTATATTATGCATGTGTGTGTGTGTGTGTGTGTGTGTGTGTGTGTGTGTGTGCACGCGCATGTGTGTGTGTGTGTGTGTGTGTGTGTGTGTGTGTGTGTGTGTGTGTGTGTGTGTGTGTGTGTGATTCTAGGTGGCCGATGAAGAGGGATTTTCCAGTCAGTCCTCATCGGATGGAGAACCTGTTCCCTCCACTTCCGCTGCCCCTGAACGAACAAGCCGGTTGAGAAAGAGGTCGCCACCTCAGGCCAGTGGTAAGACATCAGCAAAGCATAAGCGACCAGCCAAGACACCACCTGGTAACAGAGACTGGCGGAAGGTTGACCTGAGTACGAGACAAAAAAGTAAATTTCCCTGGATTTCTCCACCTGCAGATACATCCAGGCTGCCACAAGATCCTGTAGAAATATTTGAACTGTTTTATGATGATGATGTCATTGAACTCATTCAGAATCAAAGTGAAGTCTACGCAGCATTCAAAGGAAACCATTCTTTTGCAGTGTCCAAGGATGAAATCCGTACATTTTTGGCAATTCTTCTGATTTCAGGATACCCAACTGTTCCGAGAAGGCGTATGTACTGGTCAAATGATCCCGATGTTCGAAACGCGGCGATTGCAAGGTCAATGACCAGGGATCACTTTGATGAGATCATGAAGTACTGTCATGTTAGGGACAACAACGACTTGGATATAGATGACGAAATGAGTGAAACTGAGGCCACTCCTTACTATGATCAATGAAAGATGCCTGACATTTTTTCTGAAAGAACAAAACCTCAGCATAGATGAAAGCATGATTCCCTACTTTGGTCGCCATTGTGCGAAACGATTTATCAGAGGAAAACCATCCGCTTCGGGTTCAAAATGTGGGTACTGACAACTTCGCTCGGGTACGTGGTCCAGTTTGAACCCTACCAGGGTGCAAAGGGACGACAGGCAACAACCGAGTATCCTGGTCTTGGGATGGGCGGTTCCATTGTGATCGATTTGATAGCTGAGCTCACAAAGACCAGCAGGCAGAAGACCAGCACACGGAAACCGAGCCTAAAGATGCTTTCCATCTCACATTTGACAATTTATTCACATCCCTCAAACTAGTGGACTGCTTGTCCAAAAAGGGAATAGGCTGCACGGGTACAATAAGGTCCAACCGGATGAGGATTGCCCAGTTGTCTCTGTTGCAGCAATTCAAAAAGAAAAGAGGGGCACATACGACTTCAGAACTGACAACAACAGTGGCGCCATTGTTGTTCGTTGGAACGACAACAATGTTGTGAATGTCGTTTCAAACAAAGTCGGTGTGCATCCAGTAGAGACTGCCAGCAGGTGGTCCAGGTCTGAACACAAGCGAGTTCAGATTCCTCAGCCAGCCGTCATTTCTCATTACAATAAAAACGATGGGAGGGGTGAACAGGATGGACCAAAACGCAGATAAATACAGGGTGCCATCCGATCAAAGAAATGGTGGTGGGCAATCTGTTGCTGCTGCCTTGACATGAGTGTCCAGCAAGCATGGCACTTGTACCGGGCAACTCCGGCTGCAAAGGACTCTCCCTTGGACTTGCTTGGGTTCCGTCGTGCCATTACAATGGCATACGTCATGAAATCCCAGAAGCCAAATCCAGGACGGCCTCTAGGTCGCACCCCTCGCCCTGAAAAGAGAGTGCCAAATGCCGTACGATTTGATGGCAAAAACTATCTCATTCAACGGCTCACAACTCAAACGTCGCTGCGCGGCGTGTGGGAAAAAAGCACGACAGATGTGCTCAAAATGCATGGTCGGGCTGCATGACAATCACAATAGTGATGTTTTGGAGCTGACAGAAGATGGGCGATTGGAAGAACTGATGGAAAAAGAGGCACAACTTTTAGCGTCTCAGAATAAAAAAGCTGACCTGTCACAGACAATTTGACCCAAGCAAATAGCCGCTGAATTGAGCGGTACAGTCAAACCTGCAAGTGAAGAAGTGAGAGAGGAACTGGCAAAGTTGTTAATCGTTGGTTCATCAACAAACTCAGTTCAGATCTGCAGAAGAAGCCTATAACAGGCCGGCAATTTGTCAGAAATTGTCGTCCCGACGGTGAATCACAAAATATGGTCGAAATTACCGTCTGAGGGCAATAAATGCGACCTGAAAATGCAACACATTCAAAGAGCAGTTATCAAGGCGGCGACTGCGTTCGGGCGTGCTGCGAACGAATTATTTGATAGCGGCTTGCCGAATTCAGAGGTCAATTTCGAAGCAATGAAGCATAGCACTAAAGTGGTGGCGGTTTTTTGGGTCACGTTTCGCGCAAGATTTCATTGCGTACACACACAGTGGCATCAGACCACACAGTTTTCGTAGATCTGTGCTGAATCAGTTCCGATCACAGATCAGTTGTTTAGTGACAGTTTGTTCGCGACTCTGAAAGACGTGCGTGAGACCACAACGCATCAGCTCCAGTGTAGGCCATGAGCACAGATACCGCAGAAGCGCCCGCTAACAGCATGGACAAATTGGTGGTTTGTATTACTCCAAGTCAGGTCGTGCACGTAGTCATTTTTAGGCCAAAGAAACAGACCAAACAAAAGGCAGCACCGGTTCCCCAGCAGAAACAGGGACATCAGAATCAGGACTCCCGATAGAAAGAGGTGAGCTTGGTTCCAGCATTGAAACCTCAGAAACATGAGTTTACTGCTGTGAGATTAAGACAGTTTGAAGACGCATGGTCTAGAAACACTTCAGATATAGAATTTTTAAGCATAATAGCAGGGATTACGGTTGAATTTGACTGTCCCTTAGACCAGCTACCCAAGTTATCTTGCACAAAAAAAAATGTCATGAAGGATGTCTGTTATAGTGTAGCAATCATTAACAGCTCAGAAAACTACTCAGATTTGAATGGAGAGATCAACTCTATGAATTTAATGTTTTACCCAATGGCCTATCATCAGCTCCTCATTTGGTCACAAACCTGTCGATGCCTCCTTCAGAATGAAAGGTCATGTATCAGTAGATTCTGTTTTTTTCATAATTCTCTGTTAATTGGACTCACAAAGAGCAATTGCATAGGGAATGTTACAAACACCACTGATTTGTTTCTAAAGTTAGGATTTATCATTCACCCAACTCGGTTATTCAGTATACTGTCTAGTTGTCAAAAGCTTCTTGATGAGCGAGTCGACACACAATCCATCAGGTTGCTCAAGTTGTATGAAAAATTGTGGCTAGCTTTGCTGCTGTCAAGTATGGACCTCTCTATTACAGACAGCTTGAGAAAGACAAACAAATTAGCTTTGAAGAGGAACAGAGGTGACTTCGACCAACTCCTGCAGTTGTCTGAAGATAGTAAGGAGGACCTTAAATGGTGGATTGTCAATGTGTCTGATACAGAAAATGACATTTGGAGTACTGAACCAGATAATTATAGTTGTCACCACCAATGCTAGTGGCACAGGTTGGAAGTGTGAGTGTGAATGTACAGCTTCAGGTTGACAATGGTTGCGCATGAAAGGGTCTTTCAAATTAATTTTTGAATTGAAGCTGTATTACTTGCTTTGCCGTCATTTCAGGGAAAGCTGGAAAACAAAACATGTCCGGATAACGATCGACAATACAACAGCAGTCAGCTGTATCAATCGCATGGGAACAAGCCATCCAGATGCTTGTAATTACATCGCATTTACCATTTGGTCAAAAGTCCATTTCTGAGAATATCTGGATCAGTGCAGCACATCTTCCAGGTTAGCAGAATGGCACAGCTGACAAGGAGTCCAAACGTCGTAACACTGATGCTGAGTAGAAACTTGGTGAGCAGGCTCTGCAGTCTGCCTTCCAACAGCTCAAGGTTCTCTAGATATTGTCCTCCTTGCTTCTAGGTTGAACTTTCAAAATGCGGCGATACATTTCGTACAGGCTGGACCCGGGAGGTGAAGCAATTGATGCTTTTTTAATCTCTTGGGAGCATTTACAGTGGTGTGAATTTCCACCTCTCAGCATCTTAGGACGGGTGCTGCTGCAGAAGATCCGGAGAGACCAGGCAGAGAGGATAATTGTGGTACCCAACTGACCGACACAACCGTGGTTCGCTGTTCTTCAACATCTTCTCTCTCTGCTGCCCTCCAGTAGATCAACACTCGTGCTGCTAGTATTTCTGCAGCATTAAGCAGAGGTGTGCCAATAAGAACATTTTTTTTCAAGATTCTACTACCGGATCATTAAACAAAATGAAGGTGAAAATGGTGGTTCTACAGAGATTCATGAGTTGATTGCCTTTCAGAGCTCACGTGTTAAGAAATAACGTGTGATCCCCGACGCTAAAATATCAACAAGTATGCGTCTGACCAACCAGCAGATGAAGAATAATTTGAAAATTAAACGAGACTTACCTGGACATTAAAATCTAATGGAGATTATTTTGAGGATGCTGTTGGGTAGAGGTATACATCAGCGACTCGAGACATTTCCATTGCACCCTCCCTTCCCATTCGTTTTTTTGGGATCACACGTACCTGAAGTCTGGGGGCGCGCGCGTGCGGTTTCGTCCTCCACATGTATACCTCTACCCAACAGCATCCTCGAAATAATCTCCATAAAACTTCAACTTCCAGGTAAGTCTCGTTCAATTTTCAAATAATCCAAGAAGCTTTAGCATGGATGTATCTGATTCAGGGGCATAGTGCACAGATATTTCTGCCATGTACATACAGCTTTGAAAAGGAAACCTTGACACAGGCCTGTGTCACCTTCTCCAAGCCACACTGCACAGGATATTTTATCCATACAAGTTCAGCAAGAACGTGACAAAACATAACTTATGAAATATTGAAATCCTGTCATTTTCAGCAGAAAAGTATGTATGCAAAAAGTACATTGTATATGTGAGAAGATTTTTCAGTCCATTAACATCGCAACAAAAAAAATTGTTTGTAATGAGTGGTAACACTGTTCTCATTAGCTATGCATTTGAAACCCAGTTTCACAGTGAACTAGCACCTGTGTTTTAACCTAAAGAAACTAATAAGTAGACACAATGAATAAAATAGATAAACCTCCTTATTGATTATACCTGGATCAAGGTCGTGCTTTTTCCGTGTGTTTTCCGTGCGTTTCCCGTGTTTTCCGTGCGTTTTCCGTGTTTTCCCGTGTGTGTTTTCCGTGTTTTCCGTGCGTGTTCGGTCGACCAGGTTTGGGGGGGGGGGGGGGGGGGGGGGGGGGGGGGGGGGGGGGGGGGGGGGGGGGGGGGGGGGGGGGGGGGGGGGGGGGGGGGGGGGGGGGGGGGGCTTCCTCAGTTCGCTGTCTGGACCTTACAGCAACGATTTTTTTTTTTTTTGAGGGGGTGGAGGTGGGGACATCAGTTACCGGATCAATGGGCATCTAAGGTGGTGACTTTCTTTCTTTTGTTTTCTTTTTTTTTTCCCCTAAGGCCAAAATTCACCCTCTTCAGTTTTTGGTCCTTCACACTCTCTTCACACTGGGGAGGAGAGGAGGGGGGGGGGGGGGGAGGAATTCCACAACTAACTTTTTTTCCTTTTTTTTTCTCTCCAACCGGTCTCTTACATGCCATGCATAGTCTGTATGTTCTCAAATGGACATATACTTGCTGATTTTAGTGTTTGGCGTTTGACACAAAGTGTCGGGGTTTGTTAATGATCTAATGTGTGGTGTGTTGGCACTCTCACTCTGATAATGTGCTGGTTATACAAAGAAAACATAAATGAAACAAAAGATTCAATATTTTTTCTTTCAGTTTATCCCAAAGAGAGAGAGAGAGAGAGAGAGAGAGAGAGAGAGAGAAAGAGAGAGAGAGAGAGCAACCAACCAACCGACCGACCGACCGACAGACGGACAGACAGACAGAGGTGGCATCAAAGAAATGTGTGCAAAATTTGTTACAGACCGTCTCACTGATTGGCAGTCCCCCAGTAAGGCCAGCTTTATAGCTAAAAGAAAGGGTCCACAGGGAAGACAGGAGGAAAGCCAAGACGCATGACAATACACCTTTCCTTTTTTTTCCTTCCTTTTTGTTCCCTTTCCTTTTTTTTTCACTCCACTCCTCCCCCACCGTCCATCCCACAGTCCCTCTCCTCCCCTCTCTCTCCAATCCCGTATGTACTCACGCTTCAAAGGATATCGTAGGTCCCAATCACTCGTGTCCCTCTTCATCCCTCTACCCAAGCGCGTGAGCGCTCCTAACGCCACCCACGACCACCACCACCCCCGAAAAAAAAAAAGAAGAGAGAGAGAGAGAGAGAGAGAGACTTACCGTCAGACAGACAGACAGGTAGACAGGTAGACAGATACGGCGTCGAAGAGATGAATTTAGAGGTTTGTTACATGTCGTCTCACCAATTGGCTGTACCCGATGGAGCCAGCCTTTTAGCAAAAAGAAAAGGTCCACGGGGAAGACCTGGGGAAAGCCAAGAAGTGAGACAATAGGCATACAAGTATTCCTTCACTTTTCCCTCACCCCCCCTCCTCCTTCATGGAACCCCCCCTCTCCCCAGATCTCCAGTCACTCCTCCTCCCCCACCCGGCAACTCTCCTGCAGAGATCCTCTCCCTCCCCCCCCCCCCCCCCCCCCCCCCCCCCCCCCCTCCCCTCTCATATTGAACGCATGGACGATGTAATGTATTTTTCCCTTCTCTTTCTCTTTTTTTTTCTTTAAAAAGCATTATGTGTGCCCATAGTTAACTTACATTATCTACTAGACTTACAATCTCTTGCCTACTCAGGGAAGTTTTCCTTTTAAAACCCCTCCGGACATTATACGCATTCTCAAAAAAAAAATGAGTCGCAGAGGGATACCCGTGTTCGTCTTTTTGAAAATACTGATACACGTGTTACTCAATGATATGAACAAATTGATACATGTATAATTTGTCTTCGAAGCAATCGATTGACTGATGCCAAATAATACATCTGTGTTTGATCATTTAATATGAGCATGCGTTTTTAAGTAATTTGTTTTGCTCCAAACATTGTAAACGATTGGACACTCGCAGAAAAAGTATTCAATGAAATCAGTGTGTTTTGGACAGTACGAGCATTTGTTTGTCTTTTCCATTCATTGTACTAAGCATGATATTAGTAGGACATTTTATGTTGTGTAGTGTTTTCAAGTGGAGAACTGCTAGTCTTACCTCTTTTGTAACGTCTGCAGCTCAACACCATGTGGAATTGTTGAGGTCAATACCAAAGTTTCTGTTCCAGAAGACCTTTCGCAGTAGGTATTTGATGTTTCCTTATGTGGCATAACTAGTTTCCTTATTGGATTGGACTTTCTATTTAGCAGACTGGCAAAACAGGGGAGCGTCCCAGATCCTCTTTCACCTGACTGGATCCACTGGATCCACAGAGCTGGTATGGAGTTAATCACAACATTGTACTGTAACAGCGCAGGGGCTCTCTTCTGTCCAACCATTTCCTGCATTGAAATATCAAACCTGATTTCTATACTGAATTAAATTATTATTAGAAAGGTGTTGACTGTGGAAACTGCTTTTGTCGATTTCTTTAAAAGTTTTATTAAGATATTGTGGTTTAGATCAACTGCTAACACGTCTTTCTTAAATTCATTACTGATTAAACTAACATCTTTTATATCTTTGGCTCTGCGGTTTACACAAAAAGGATTTTTCATACCGAGGTGTTGTAAATGCCATGTGGGTAGAAAGAAACTCGTGGAGAGCGTGGCAGCAGAGAGTCCTCAGAAAAGAAGCCCCCTTCAA
>JADBJO010004344.1:148725-156225 GCA_016801955.1 Conus betulinus | reverse complement strand
TATGTTACTGTACCTCTGTTACCTGACTACTTGAACTGTGAAACTGAGTTAACAATACCTTCTGGAAATGCAATTATTGCTAGCATTCAAAGAGCGTGTATACCTCTGCATTGTTCTGAAGATTGGAAATCAGAACTAAAACTGATTTACACCACACCAAATGCATCTCAGCCAACTGTTGTACGTGTATGCATGGACCCTTTTTTCACCAGCTTTTGTCTTTGTTACATCATGCTTTAAAATAGCTTTTTCCTATCATGATGGTGGCATACTGGTCTCAAAATATATTTTGCTATATTGTCTATGAATGATCGGCCACACAAACTATCCAGTGGTTTGTTTAACTGCTCAGTAAGTTATTATTCTAAATTTCACGGCCACGTGTACTGCAATCAAAACCTAGAGTGTGAGGATGGACGTGATGAAACAGAACACTGTCCCTTCAGCAGTCCTGGATGTCAGGGTATGGTGGCTTCACGTAACAAATGCTTCAAACTTATTACAGTAGGTAAATCAACACCTTTTGTGCTGTTTGCTTATGAGTGCCAGGCAATTGGGGGAATACTGGCTCAATTAAATCAAGGCAGGAACAAGAGGATTCTCTTCGCATTTTTCAAATTTTTTCCAAATTGCTGGTTTGGCTATTGGTTACTCAGGAGGTTGGGATGAACAATTGTTTATGTACAGCAGGTTCCGAAAATGGTCTGATAATACCTTGATCTATTATGTAAACCACTTTAAGATAGAAGGAATATATTTGCCAGCCAGAGCCTGTAAACATTCAAATGTGGATTCAATTGTTGTCCTGCCAAAAGTTTCCGGATCTGAATCATATTTACGTGCAATGTGTGAAATAAAATCACAATCGTCTACTGTTTTTCCTTCAAACGTCGCACCAGCCCGTGTTGTGTCACTCCAAAAAGTTTTTAACAAACACACTGCAATTCTTACTTTTGTGTGAAAATAAACATACCACGCATGTGTTTTTGTCATGTGATCAGTACAGCCAATGTCGGAAATCCAGAAATGTTCAGTATTGTATGGTTTTGAACGTGACTGCTCAGCAGACGTCTAGGAGTGTTGTTCCTGAGATGTTCTCGTTCTCCAGTTACACCATGTTTAGGTGTGATGATGACGTCACAACAGTACAGTACACACTGGTGTGTGACTTCCGTCAGGACTGTCCAGATAACAGTGATGAGTCATTCTGTGAACATCCTCCACGTCAGGGGTTTCTGTGTTCTAATGGTCAGTATGTGTTACTGAACCAACGCTGTAACGACTTTTCAGACTGTTGGGACGATACAGATGAGATAAACTGTGATGAAGATAAGAGCAACCCATGTCCCTACTGCAGTAAGGCCAGTGAGGGAGACAAGACAGGACGATTTTATATCAACCTGGATGGCACTGGATATTTCACTCAGGAGGTGACGAAAACTGACGAATCTTGTCCTGACAGCCATTACCGTTGTACTGCTGAGCTGTTGAACTGTCTTCCTCTCTACACTCGATGCAATGGATATTCAGACTGTACTTATGGAGAGGATGAACAAGACTGTGAGCGATTGACATGTCCTGGATTCTATTCTTGTCGAGCTTCCAGAGTGTGTGTGCATAGAGACAATCTGTGTGATGGGTGGGGTCAGTGTCCACAGCGGGATGATGAACTGATGTGTGACAGGACCTGTCCTCCCAGGCTGTCTGTGCCAAGGTCACTCCTTCATGTGCAGTCATCCTTTCCTGTTGACCGTTTTTCATCTTCGATACGTTGACGCCACAGGTTCGCTGATGTCACTGGGTGATTTTACTCATATTACATATCTTATTCGACTGCATTTGTCTTACTGTTCCCTTGTTAATATTTCACATATCAAACTTGCCAATATGCAGCTGTTAGATCTTGCCAACAATCAGTTGAGGACTGTCAATGTAAGTACTTTCCTTCATTTATCTAATTTACAGAGTTTACATCTAAGCAACAACCCTCTTAGCCAAATGGGCAAGTACAAACGCCAAAAACATTCACTATGCTCTAAGACAAGCTGATATTTCCGGAATACGTTTAAAGACAGTTATAGATATTTTATGTGTATATCTTCCACGTTTAAGTACCTTGATTTATCGTTCTCTGCTGTTCAGATCATTGAACCCATTGGTTTCAAAAACATGCCACTGTTGACTGAACTCGACATACAAAGCAGTCCAATAGAAGCATTTCCTTTTGATTTATTTTCTGGATTACCACATCTAAAGAGAATATTTTCATCAAACTATAGATTTTGTTGTGAAAACATGCACCCCAAACAGTCAGACAAGTTGAAGTGTTTTGCACCTGATGTTATACTTCCTTCCTGCACGACACTGCTGCCAACCCACCTATATTTGGCTTTCTTTTGGCTGATCAGCTTCTGTGCTATTTCAGGGAATTTGTTTTGTTTTATACATTTATCTTCAACCCATAGTATGTTTCAAAGCAATGTTGTGACTGCCATCGCTCATCTTCAGTTCACTAATACCTGCATGGGGATTCATGTCAGCATTGCTGTGGCAGCAGACGCCATGTTTCATGGAATGTACATCCAAACTGAAAAATCCTGGACCAATAGTGTGACTTGCAAGGTGGCTGGCTTTTTATCTATTCTGTCCAGTGAAGTGTCCATTTTGATCATTTGTTTCATCGTTTTGGATCATATTTCTATTCTTTGTTTCATTGAAAATTTGTGGAATTTCCATAAAAGGTTAAGTGATGCAGTTTGCATATCAGTATGGATTCTTGGAATGTTGTTGTCGTCGTTACCATTTTTTTCTGGACTATCACATTGGGGTTTGTGTGGTCAGTCTGGTTTGTGCCGTGTAGGTCTGCTTCATGAACATGAATCGAATAAAAAATGTATGTGGTTCATAATTACTATAACTTTAACTTTGTTTTATCTCTGGCGATTGTGGCTGGTCAAACTGCTATCTACAAACTAACGCCTAAGTACAGAGTAGTACTGGATCCCTCAAAGAGACCCTATATTCCTCAGCCCACGTAATAGGCAAAGTGGCGATCACAGACGCTGTCTGCTGGCTCTGCTTCGGACTGGTGACGATGATGTCTTCACACCATGTCACTGGATTCAGCAAACTCTATGACGCCTTAGTTGTGTTCCTGCTACCTCTCAACTCTGCCCTCAATCCACTTCTCTACCTGTGGACTGTGGCCACACAGCGACGAGGACAGGCACGAGAAGATAAAGTAGTAAGAATATTAACGTCTCGTCTTGGTAAACGAGAGGAAAATACTCGTGAAAGAAAAGAATTACACCAATCATAAAAATGGTCACAACAACAGTAACAAACAACAATGTCAAAGCAACAACAACAATATCAACAACAACGACGACGATGACAACGACGACGGCGGCAGCAAGACCAAAGGGCGACAGTCGATTTCATTAGGTACGCTATCCAGGCTGCTGATGATCTAAATGGATATATAAAAGCAACGTCAGACGTGCTTGAGGTGTCCTTGGTCTTCCCAGTGCAGAATATTGTGTTTCCTTCACTTGCATCCTGTAGTTGAGTTTCACTGGCTGTCTGATCCCGCTCATAGTTATGACATCACCTTTGTAACGACCAAGCATCCCGGCAATAAGAGCCGTACATTGTTCTGGTCTGTCGCTTCTGTCCAACAAAGTTCGCACACTGTATACTCCAAGGTCAGAGCCTTCTTCATTCTCTTCTTCGTTTTGCTCTGATTGTTCAAGTGGATGCCCGGCAGCAGCGTGATTACCTGGCAGATGCTTCATACTAATGGCTTGTTTAGGGATCCTTTCACCTCGCTGACCATTGGGGAACGAGCAGCGCCCATCTTTTAAAAGATCGGCACAGCACTGTCATAGGTTACGGGCATCGATAGAACCCAGTGTAGGGTGGACCACCATCGCAGCATAGCCTCCTACATGGAGGGTCATGGCTGAGTACTTCCAGCAGCTTCCTACGCCGTTCCCATCACCTCTTCTCCATTGCCACAGGACTTGAAGACAATGGGTCCTCTATTTCAGCGAAGTTGATTAGCACGGAGAAAATAGAGAGTGCAGCACTCTGCCCATCATCTTGCCTACTGGTGCTCTAAGTCCTACAGATGGAGATACTGTCACATACAAAATGAATCCTGCAAGGACAGCATTGTTCCTTGGAGTACTGGTCTCCTAAGGAGATTCCTAACCAAGGATAAAGAACAACCTCTGCCCTGCCCAGTGGTGAGTGGACATTGTGTGATGTGCATAAGAAATTGATCCTGGAGCAAGGTTCTTCAACAGCTTGAATACAAGTGTGTGCGTGCGTGCGTGCGCGTGTATGTATGTGTGTGTTTCAAATTTAGAGTTTTCATTCTTGTAGATGGGCTTAAGACGGGAGACTCCAGCTCCTGAACAAGACAAAAGAATTACAACTGCCCAGACACACAGTAAGACGCAGATATTTACCCTCAAATATTGGACATTGTGAAAAATATGCTGAAAATGGAAGAAACCCAGCCACTGTTTTCTTCAGCTCTCTTATTATCATTCACTCTAGAGTACTTGTAATATTCTTGATCATATGTCCCATCATCTCCATTTACATAATTGACAGTGTTGTCGCCATCCCATCAAAAATAATTCATTTGTATACCCATGGATGGAGTGGGGATTTCACTTTGTCTGTTTCAGAAGCAGACAACACTAAGTTTTAAGGTAAAGGCACGTGCACTTCTCCATGTTTTGACTGAAAAACGTTCTTCTTCATTGGAAGTAATGAAAAAGTTATCAGACAAATCTATTTCAGACTTCTTCTGGCATATATGTGCATCTGCACCACCACTCCCGTTATGATCTGATCCACTTTGCTGGACATGTTCTAAAACTCGGTATAGTGACACATCCCTTCGCCTACACAGTATGTACATCTGCACCACCACTCTCCTTATGATCCGATCCCACTTTGTTGGACATGTTCTAAAACTCGGTATAGTGACACATGCCTTCACCTACACAGTATGTACATCTGCACCACCACTCCCCTTATGATCCGATCCACTTTGTTGGACATGTTCTAAAACTCGGTACAGTGACACATGCCTTCACCTACACAGTATGTACATCTGCACCACCACTCCCCTTATGATCTGATCCACTTTGTTGGACATGTTCTAAAACTCGGTATAGTGACACATGCCTTCACCTACACAGTGTGAAGTCAAACCAGGAAATGCCAGACATGACTGGTTTGGAAATCCCCATTTGCGGTCAGGGTGCCTTTTTCACAGCCAGTCGAAAGGTCATTTAATGAAAGTTTTTTCCAATGTCTACTTCCCTAATCTTTGGCTTTAAGATGGTTGTTTCTTTATGACCACTGACAGAAACACTAGGGAATTGTTCTCGCAGATGAACCGGGATACATGCGGCGGCTAACCCAAGTGCAGCAGCGAAAATTCCTAGCTGGTGAAGGCAGCTTCGTCACCAGGGAACAAAATCAGATCCCCACCACTATAAATTAGTTCATTAAGACAAAACTTCAATGCAGCTTTGTTCTGGCAGACGTGCAGATATGTAAAAATATGGTCTTAAGTACAGGAGGAATGTAGTTCACATATAGGCTTGAATTTCATTTCCTAAAATGGAATAGACGCAGATGAAAACTTGACCGTTGCAAAGATGGCCCACCACACATCCAAGTCATTATGTTAGCTACAAAGAATGTGATGTCCTGCACCCATCTCCTAGCTCTCTGTCTATACATCAACCCATTCAAATCCACACCATCTTTTCCACCCACGGCAACAGGTAATCACATTGAAAAAATCACACACACACACACACACACACACACACACACACACACACACACACACACACTTTATCCATGAATGCTATCCCCCCCCCCCCCCCCCACTCTTTCCCTCTCCGCTATTGAGGAGGAGGTGGAGGAGGAGGAGGAGGAGGAGGAGGTGGAGGAGGAGGAGGAGGAGAGGGAGGAGGACATCGCTATTATCATTTTCATCGTCAACATTGAAGAAAAAAAAACGTTCAACATGAACTCAAACTGCAGACAGTCTCGATCGTGGTCCTCGCTGTATATAGGCCTACACGTGCTGTATACTCCTATCTAGCTTTGACACAGTCTTTCGGGTTGATGTGGTTGATCGTGCACACCAGTCTCCAGCCGACTGCACGATGAGGGTAAAACTGGATTGGGGAAGATGAAAGTCCCAGAGTTGTATGGCCACAAAATCTATCAACAGTGAGAAGTTCACTGTGTTTAAGGTACGGCGGAGCCTGGACAAACCTCCACTGTCTGTGCCTTCTGGACGGAATCAGATACCCGTCCATTCATGGACGGACAGAGAAAGATTTCCAGCCGGAAAAGTAGGACCCCAAGAGTGAAGCAATTTAGGAGCGGCCAGCTCCGCAGACGAACGTTCACTACACCGACTGTGGGATCCTCTTGACGTGGCCAAGTTGCTGTGGTCAACCTGGTAACTGTCCTGTGTACTCTCCCTTAGGTCAGAGACAGCGAGAAAAGAGAGGGGGGGTGGGGGTGGGGGTGGGGGAACTCGGCGTTTACGAGATGCTAACTACAGCGCGAGTGACATTACAAAAGTAGTTAAGGACTCAGAATCAAAAACTTACTTGGAGAATATTTCGACAGGGTCGCCCTGTCTTCATCAGTTCACTGTTGCTGTTGTGGCAGCGAGGCCTGGTGGGGCGACTGTTGTGTGGGGTGTGAACGGTTGCGGGATCTGATTATAGATGGGGGGGGGGGGGGGGGGGGGGGGGGGGGGTGGAGTTCAAAGCCTTGATATTTGTTCAGGCTGGGGCGTCTGGTCTTGATTTCGATGGCAATGAACAAGTAGGGTAACTTTGGCTCCCATGAGAAAGCCTAACACAGAGTAACTTCTATTCAAGACTGGCACAGCCTTTTGAACTTGAATAAAGTCAGACAAACACAAAGACGAACAATCTAACAGTGGGGGACAAAACGAGCGCAGGCCAACAACTTCTTTGTTATCATAATAATGATTTGGCAAAGATCCGGACTTGAGCTGGGGGTGGGGGGTGGGGGGTGGGGGGGTAGGTTGAAGATGAAAAAAAAAAATGGGAACATGAAATTAAGAAAATATTTTATAGATATGAAAACACTTCACTAGCTGCATGAGCGAACCATCATTATCCCTTTCAAAGACAGATCTATTTATATTGCCTGCTCCTAGGCCTTTCGTCCGCTGGATCGGAACTCATCAGGGAGACACGGCTGGTTGTTTCTGTGCTCTTGGCGTCAAATAGAGACACACCACAGTCCATAATACCGTGGTGTTCTCAACACCAAGGGTTCAAAAAAAGAATCCAACAGCACCCCCAAAGCAGCCAGCGAAGGGTAGTAAGGCCTAGGGGCAGACAATACAAATAGATCTGTCTTTGAAAGGGATAATGATGGTTCCCTCAAGCAGCTAGTGAAGTGTTTTCATATCTATAA
>JADBJO010004344.1:133725-141225 GCA_016801955.1 Conus betulinus | reverse complement strand
CCTTGTATGGGCCCAGATGAATTATGGTCTATCCATTCGATCTTTCATAATGCTGTACTGTAATACTGTGTCTATAGACCTTTAGGGATTCTTGTGACAATTATTGAATTTAAAGTCTAAGTTTTGGTCACAACAGTCACACTTACACCCCCCCCCACCCCCCCCCCCCCCCACTCCCTCCCATGCACACACACACACACACACACACACACACACACACACATACACACATCCGTGCACTCTCACACACATGTGTACACACAGACACAAACACAGGCACACAGACACACACACACAGAGTCTGAACAAATTGTTGATATGATGACTAATTCAGTAAATGACTTCATCTGTGGGATGCTAGTTGACATGCACTATAATATTGATTATGAATCATGAACCTGAATTCTCACTTTCTCAGTGCAAAACCAGGTGACATGTTGGTAATTTTCACTTTTCTTTCCAGCGCAAAACCAAAGACACACTGGCTTCATACTGACTACTGAGTCATAGAAACTCTTTGCAACAATGCAAGTAATGCAACTCTCAAGAATGAGGAGTTTAAAGGAAAGCTGTTTATAACTGGATATTTTTAGTTTGTTGGCTAAAGTTTGGTGAAGTGCATTTTGGCCTCATGTAAATTGTAAAGAATCATGACTGGCAGTCAGACTAGTGTGATAGAAGAAATTATAATGTTGAATAAAAGAGTCTGCAAGTGCATTTTTAATATTTGCCATTTTGCTATTGTTTTCACGCATTTGAAAAAAAAAACAACTAAAAATTCACACACACACACACACACATACACACACACACACACACACACACACACACACACACACACACACATGTATACACAATGATACGGGTAGACATACACACATGCACACACACACACATGCTCACATGCATGCATGCACGCACGTGCACAAACTTACACATGGACATGCTTGTACACGTGCTCTTTATCTCTGTGTGTGTGTGTGTCTGTCTTGGTCTCGGTCTCTCTGTCCTTGTCAATATAAAAAAAAGTATATTTCTGTCTGTGTGTTTTGTCTCTGTCTCTGACTCTCTCGCACACACATGACATACGCGCGCACACGCACACACACGCGCGCACACACACACACGCATGCACGCACGCACACATGCACGCACGCACACACACAGAAACACACACACATACACACATGCATTTACATACACATGTCCACGCACACACAAATGTGCATGCACACACCCACACATGCACCCACACATACGCGCGCACGCATGCACGCACACATGCACACACACATGTATGCACTCACACACACGTGTAGTAAGAATGAACATGTGATTTCTAATTACTGTGTTTCTTAGATGAGTTAATGGTTTTTTCAAAATGTTACATATTGTATTTGTTATGAATAAAATTTGAAAGTAAATCATTGACTTTCCTCACAATACATGTATAGAACTAGAAGATGGGAGCCCAGTTACTGCCCCTTCACATCAGCTGGAAAAGTTTGGATCTAATTGATCTGTTACACAAACTTAAACTTTAAGAGTCTTGACGGTCAGATAATGAATACTTTCTACGAGCAAGTTCATTGATATATAGATATCTGTGCGTGTGTGTGTGTGTGTGTGTGTGTGTGTGTGTGTGTGTGTGTGTGTGTGCATGTATGTGTGTGTGAATAATGAATACTTACTACTGGCATGTTTATGTTGAATATTAGAGAGGGGGGGGGGGGGGGGGGGGGGGGGGGGCATGCATGGGTGTGTGTGTGTGTGTGTGTGTGTGTGTGTGTGAATAATGGTTACTTACTACTGGCAAGTTTTATGTTGAATACGAGGGGGGGGGGGGGGGGGGGGGGGGATGTGGGTGTGTGTGTGTGTGTGTGTGTCCAGGGAATGTGTGAATATGAAAACATGACACTTTTGTTCAATTTTCTTTTCTTGTATGTGTGTGTCACTGTGTGTGTGTGTGTGTGTGTGTGTGTGTGTGTGTGTGTGATATGTTAAAAACAAAAAAAACACAGATTTATTTTGTACTTTGCTCATTGTATTTGAATACCTTAAGAGTAATAAATTTGAATTAGGGACCTCATGACCAAGCAAGTATGTGGATTTTGTTGCTTAAAAAAATTAATTGAAGAAAAGACAGTTGAGCAAAGAATAACCCGTTAGTTGTAAAGCTGGAATGGCAAATGGGTCAACTCAAAGGTCTACTCAGACAGAATCAGTCACTTGCCTGGTAATTGCAATGAATGAAAATAAAGTGTTACAAACATCCTGTCAAAAAGAAAATCAAACTGGCACACAGTATTAGTATCTGATATTTTTGTTGGTATCATTTTGTCGGCTCAACTGGTAAATTATATAATTACCGGTGATCACAGATTCTGAATAACATCTTAAGTGAATTACATTTCGGATTTCCATAAAAATCTATGCATGAATGAGTAAGACTAAGCTTCCATTCTAAAATGAATACCATGTGTAGTACTCTTTGACTGTTTCATTACCTGAACAAAAACAAAACAAAACACAAAAAAAAAAAAAAAAAAAAAAAGAAAGAAGGAAAAAAAAGAAGATAGCTGCATTGTGTTTGGATAATTCAACCCAAATTTTTGAATGTCAATTTTCACCATGATATGAGTTGTGTGAATCTGGCTGGCAGAGCCATAGGGACGTGTGCATAGTAAGCGGCAAAGGCATTCACTATCCGTGGGTTAGCTGGGCCTGGGAGCAATTTGGCTTGATGGCTGTCTGAATTACTCCGGTGTTGCCACAGCTTACAACAGGCAGTGCACTGTAGATGGGGGGATACTATGGAGACTGAAAACCGTTGTGTTATTATGAAAGCAAACAAAAAAAAAAAAAAAAAGAAAAAAAAAAAATGTGTACATATTTCCCCCCATGCTGTATACTGCGTGCATATGATAAGTTTACAAGTGCTTGTATGCTCTGTACATTTGCAGTTTGTGGTTTTCATGCTTTCTAGTAATTCTAGTTAGATTATCTAATCGGAGCATGTGTGCTTAATCAGTGTAGACAATTTCACTTACCCATGGCATAAATGCCTTTTACTAATCAAATCTTGAATGTTTTGTGATCAATTCCAAGCATGCAGGGAGTCACATTGTGACCTAGTGACCTGAACCCAATTCCCAACTGTTATTGGCAGGCACCTGTCCTTGCAAGCAAGCCCTCTTTTTTTTTTTTTTTTTTGTCTGTCACTCTGGGGGTTTGGGCTTAACTGCAGCACTTATCTAGCTGGAGGCTTTGATCAGAGAGGATGGTCTGGAATTCATGAATGATAAGGTATGGGCTGTTTAATTGTGCGGTGGTTTCACCAGCGTCAGTATTGCTGCCCAAACACTACAAAGTTTTTTTTGCTCCATGAAAGTTTGTTCTATGAATTTATTGTACTGCTTATAATAATCTATTAGTAGTGTGTGGGCGCTAGTCTCTGCAGTGTGTGGGTTAAGCACTGAGTGCACCTGTTTAAACAGGAAGAACAAAATTCTGGTCTTGAAAAATACCAGCTGGTATTCACTGTAATTCAGCTCAAGAGTCTGTGTGCAAGAGGGCATTCAGAAGAGCTGCCCTCCACACAAGATGCCAGTAAACTGCTGTAAACAGCCAGACTGCCCTGTTCCGTGAATGAAGGGCAGCCACCATGTGCATGTTTATCATTAGTCAGGGTTGGGGTAAATCACATGCCAGGCCAGTCCACTCTTCCACTGGATTCCAATTAATACATTAGTGAGGTTAGGTCTGCTGCTGGGCTGTTGTGGAAAGGCATGTGAGTTAGCTCACAGTAAATATTGCAAGATAACAGCCTATAGCTACCCATGTTCACTCTGGGCCAGAGTAGGGTTCCGGAAATACAGGCCTGCATTGTAATTTGTATGTGTACATTCATATCATTTCCTCACATTTTGGAGCATTTGGTTCATTTTTCAAAGAATACAAGTTTTTCGTGTTTCAGAGACTTCATATTGCGCTCAAAACATACACGAATGTGCACACACACACACACACACACACACACACACACACACACACACACACACACACACACACACACACACACACATAAATGCATGCACACACATCTAAACAAACAAATGAAAAATGCTTTAAAATTGGCTTGTGTGTGTGTGTGAGAGAGAGAGAGAGAGAGAGAGTGTGTGTGCATGTGTGTGTTGTGTGTGTGTGTGTGTGTGTGTGTGTGTGAACATTTTATTATAAGGTTCATAGCCTCCACTGAACTATTAAAGATAAAACACGAGCTTATTAATCTTTAATTATAGGTAAAAACATACTGAGTTCTTTACAAGTTAATACAGTCCTTCTGAAGATGAAGTACAGAGGTGAAAATTATCATCAGCTATTCTCGGTAAATCGAGCCAGTTTGACATGTCATGGCTACCAGACCTGACGTAACATGAACAAATAAAATGGTCACTGAATTTGATTGCTGTATATATATAAATATAATAAAGCATGATTACTTGAGATACTAGCACTACAGTAGCACTAGCAGTTGGTAATTCCAGTTATTGAAACTTTCAACAGTTTGTAACGATTCATAGATAATCCTGCTGTAGTTTGTAACGATTCATAGAATCCTGCTGTAGTTTGTAACGATTCATAGATAATCCTGCTGTAGTTTGTAACGATTCATAGATAATCCTGCTGTAGTTTGTAACGATTCATAGATAATCCTGCTGTAGTTTGTAACGATTCATAGATAATCCTGCTGTAGTTTGTAACGATTCATAGATAATCCTGCTGTAGTTTGTAACGATTCATAGATAATCCTGCTGTAGTTTGTAACGATTCATAGATAATCCTGCTGTACACATCATACCTGAAAAGGATTATTGCATTTTGTTTGTTTTGTTAGTGTGCACAGTATGCTCTTAATTGCCTGTGTACATAATGTGATCTTAGTTATGGAAAGACGTCAGCTTTTAGGTTGGTGGGTTTTTTTTTTTTTTTGTTTGTTTGTTTGTTTTTTCATTAGAGAAGGGAAGAGTATTAAAATAAATTGACATTTGTGTTAAATATTGAAATTGGAAAATCTGAAACAAGACAAAAACAACAAAGATTAAAAAAAAACAACAACAACAACAACAAAAAAAAAAAACCAGCAGTACAGTGTAAACTGTGATCAGTTTGTGCTTGCCAAAATATGTACTGTCTCATCAGTGTCTGTAATGAAATTGATCATCGAGGATGATTCTTTTCTGAAATTTTAATGTTAATTATGCTTGCAGTGAATTCTAATCTAATCATACTGAATTGCAGACAGGTTGTTAGAAAACTTGAAACGTTCAGTGAAAAAACAGTCGAGAGTAAAGAAGCTTCCAAAAGATGCCAGCTTTGTGGAAGATTCTATCATCTGTTTTGATTTTTCACCAGTGCACATTGCTTAACAAGTTCTCTCCTTTGCCAGCATGGGATCTTCCTGCTTTATTTTTGTTTATGCCTCTCAGCATTAACATAATTATTATGTGGCTCAAAGCATGAAAAGGTGCCCATTTTTGTGACATTGATGATTTTTCATGAAGACTGTAATTTCAGCGTTCTGTTAAAGGGGACACTGATTTCAGGCTGTTTAATGCTAGTGAAACGAGTCACAGTTTGATTATTTATGTCATAACTTAAAAATGAAATTTAGGAGGTAATTTAAGTTTCACATAGTGCCATAAGCGAAGTTAAGAATTTCTTAGTTTTTAACCATTTGTGGGTAGTATTTTAAATGAGTCAGTGAACAGTGTTTTATCTTTGCATTGGCAGTGAATACATTGTCATTTGACAAAAGATATCAAAAGAAAAGAAAGGGGATGTGGTGGGGGTGGGGTGGGGGGGGGGGATAATTAATGAACATTTCATGTCACCACTAGGTTTTATTTCATTTCATAACAACATGTAAACAATATTGTTAAGTGTACAAGAATGCTTATTTCATGTCTTTTCCTTCCAATGGGTTACTAGTAAAATATGGTAACATTCACCAGAAAGTGAAAGGCAGCTCCTAAAATGTAAAAAAAAATAAATAAATAATTTATCTTAAAGCCTGCCCATCATCCAAATTCCTCAGTTAACCGAGTCATGAATAAAAGTATTGCTCTTTCTTTGAAAAAAAAAAAAAATTTTTTTTTTTTTTTTTTTATTAAACAACTGTAACCACTTTAATGCACATAAACAACTTAGAGTTCAAGCAAAGTGATTGATTGAACAAATTAATGATTTGTAGTCTGAAACCCCCATTATGTTCACAGCTTCACACTGTCACATTAAACAGTTCTAAACAAATTTATATGTTAAAAGTTTGATTTCAGATTAAAGTTTTCTTTGAAGTAGCAAAGGTTTGACTTGTAGTGTATCACTGTATGGCAGTGCTTGGACATTGAACATCAGTAAGAGTATGGGGTTGTCTCTCTTGAAGATTTTTATGATTGTGTTTATAGCTTCAGTAAGAATAAGAGGCTGCTTTTCAAGATTTCTCCAATCTCACAAAATCAGTGGAAACCTGCACAGAAAACAGTTATATTTTTGAAGACAAAAACCTCTGTGTAGTGGTCTTGTTTCTGTTGTAAAGCAAGTGTCACAGTGTATGGCATGCACAAAATGTGAAGTTATGTATACCATTGATTGATTGATTGTGTTTTGTTTTGTTTTGTTTTTTGAGATTCCAGTGAAGACAGTTGAAATTTGAATGGTAAAATTGTTACACTGGTTGGTTTGCACAGAACAAGCATATAAATCAGTGTTACTTTTGTGAGCAAGTTAAAATTTATAGCATAATTTACAAATCAAATTTACTTCTATTACTGAATGGACTGATGAGTAATGTTCAGTCTTGAATTTGTATAGCTGAGAGTTGAAGTGAAGTTCTGAATATACTCAAAAAAAAAAAAAAAAAAAAAAAAAGTCAAACTGTAATGTTTGTTGGTCAAGACCACCTCAGATCAAAGATTTTTTGTTTTTTTTTTCTAATAAATGTTTTTATTTACAAGAAAATGTTACAATCCCCGAAACGTGTATGCAGATTTGCAGTTTGATGGTGTGTCAGTGTAAGTAAGTTAGTAACTTTCACAAAAAAAGGTATTGCTGATCCTTAAGAAAACCTGAAATTCTTTAGGTATTTTGAATTCTTTTATTCAGTGCTTCAGACATTCCAGTACGTCATCAAATGATGTTCCATTAATTATGTTCAACATCAAAACTTGTTGAAAACTTGTTTACCACAACTCTGACAATACATAGGAGGGGTGAAGCAATCACGATGCTCATAACTAATTCACAAAAATAGTTTTAGTTTCATGTCGTCCCTTTTGTGTTGGACATCTTGTCATCTGTGTAAAAAGCAAGCAAGCAGCTAAGACTTAGAGTGGAACATTGAAAGGCATAATTTATATGCAAACTTATGTCAGTGAGCTCATTTACCGAGTTTGCATAAGTACAAAAAAATGTTTCCATGGGTTCACAACAAAATTAAGC
>JADBJO010004344.1:95000-132318 GCA_016801955.1 Conus betulinus | reverse complement strand
AAGTAACCAGTCACAAAGTCTTGGGAATAACAGTAGATAATAATCTAACTTGGTCAAAACAACACTTTATCTAGAAACTTGCAAGAAAACTACATCTTCTAAAAAGGATTAAGAACTTCTTAAATTTGCATGCAAGAAAACTATTCTTTCACTCTTACATTCAGCCTTTTATTGACTATGCCTCAACGCTTTGGGACTCAGCGAGCAATAATTCACTCAATCGACTATATAACCTTCAAAAAAAGAGCTGTCAAAGTAACATTAGATCGGCCATCCTCACTGGCAGATTCAGACTATAAGCAATCAGGTATTCTCTCATTTAATGCCAAATTTCTATACAATAAGGGACTCTTTATGCATAAGGTACTCCATGGAAATTCTCCACTTTCTCTAACAAATATGTTCACTTTTAACGACTATTGACATTCACATAAAATAAACCTCCCGTTTGCAATGATTAATCTATACAAGTCTAGTTTGGCGTATTCCAGAGGTTGGTTATGGAACCATATTCCTCAAGAACTAAAAAAAATCAATCAGCCTTTTAAAAAATTCAAGTCTAATTTTCACAAAATATCTTATGAATGTCTCAGATTTGACTGCACTATACCCTAAAATGTATCGAAAATTCTCAATTCAGATATAATTTAACAAATATGTGATGTCGAAGTTGACTCAATTCTACGTAAATTGCACTGATCATCCTATACCATTAATGTGTTTTTTTTCAAAGCCTTTCGTGGGTGTTTCTCCATGTCTGCTTCATTGTCTTTCTCTTCCTTTATCTCTGCCTATCAGTCGCCAGTGAGTTGTTGTTGGTCCATCTGTCTCTCTCTCTCTCTCTCTCTCTCTCTCCATTCCCCCCCCCCCCCCCCCCCCCCCCCCCCCCCCTCTCTTGTTGTTGTTGGTTGGTAGTGGTGGTGGTGTTAATTGGTTTCTTTTTCTTCTTCTTTTTGTCAAAGGTTCTCAAGCAAGCAATTTGTTGCATTTTTTCATGTGTGTTTGTTTGATTTGCTTTATACTATAAATCAATTTTTTTTTTCCTTGCCCAGAGGGCTGGATGTAAAAAGGCATTCATGCTTAGTCCACTACCCTCTTAAAATAAATTTGTTCGTTCGTTCGTTCATTCTTCATGACATTCCATTGATCCACTTTCTATCCAGACATATTTCAAACAAAAACAAAGGGACAAAACCTGTCAACTGTGCTGACCAAGCAAAGTTCTCATGCTGCTGCTTACATGTATACACCATGCTTTGCCCTAGTGAGACAGGACTCGGCTAGGATTTGGTGATGAGAACAATAGGAGGGTCAAACTTCAAAGAGGGTTTTAGGAGTGGTAGTAAAAACGTCAAAGTGAAATTAGAAACTAAGAAAGAGGGAAGTGCAGTCATTCTGCACTGAAGCTTAATAGTACTACTCGGCCACACTTTCATTCATAAACACAGTCAGAAATTGGTTTCCAACAGATGAATGAAAAGGCAATTTCTAGTTGTTGGCCAGAAGATTTAGTAGTCATGGACAGTCGGAAAGGTGGGTATTTCAAGTCCTGTTGATTGTGTGTTTGATCTATAAGCATGTAGAAATAGTGCTTGTTGCAAACCTGTTATCTCATATCACGTTGGAGACAGGAAATTTTTTTTTTTTTTTTTTTTTTTGGGGGGGGGGGGGGGGGGGGGGGTGTGTCTGCGGACACTCCCTGTATAGACAGGCAAGGATTAATCCCATCTATCCAACAAAGGGAGTGGAGTTTTGTGTGTATGACCGTTTTTTTTTTATCCCGCCATTGAGGCAGCCATACTCCAACTTCGGGGAAGCAGAAAAGATTTGACTCCACCGTTTACATATCAGGCAGTGTTTGGGGTAAAACACAAAACTATCACACAAACCAAGAGTCCAGCAATCTTTCTACTTGGCTTTCATACTAAACAGTAATATTTTCATAAACAGTAATTTATCTGATGATTGTTTTCATAACATTTAACAGGAATTTTTTTTTTGGGGGGGGGGGGTCAGATTTTTTGAGTGGTGTTTTTCTTCACAGCATAAGATAGCCTGTAGTCTGCTTTATCTATGAATTTGGGTTGTTGAAATTTAGCTTCTGTTGCCGTGTAAGAAGTAAGTGACAATATTATGGTTTGCATGGATGGAAAAAAGACCCCATGAATTATAATTTACACTTTCCAGACTGGTGTATTCAAACGCTAACAGACTTAAAAAAAAAAAAAAAAAAAAAGAAAAAGAGCACAGAGTATATTGTTGCAGCTGTTTTTATAACTAATGCAACATGTATG
Source organism: Conus betulinus (assembly GCA_016801955.1). NCBI lineage: Eukaryota > Metazoa > Mollusca > Gastropoda > Neogastropoda > Conidae > Conus > Conus betulinus. Next base: position 130,024 of record JADBJO010004344.1, on the reverse strand, counting down.
TTTCAGTTGGTACTTTGGCCCATTGTCCAGGGAGGAGACCAATGATATTTTGCAGAATAAAAAAGACAGTGGGGTGTTTCTTGTCAGAGACAGTCAGTCCATCCGAGGAGACTTTGTGCTATGTGTCAAGTGAGTATGTAAACATGAGAGGACTGTGTGTGTGTGTGTGTGTGTGTGTGTGTGTGTGTCTATATATATATATGTCATGTGGACATCCACAAACGTGCCTACAAACACACAGAAAAAGGTTTCTTTCTTGTTTTAATTCATTGCTGATTAAAGTGTGTTGGATAAGTCATAGCTTGGCAAGTTGCGTACGTTTATAACACGATATCATTGTTGAAGGGAAAAGTAAATTTCTTGGAATTTTCTCTGTGTGTGTGTGTGTGTTGGAATTTTCTTTTTCTCTTTTATTTCTTCTTAGATAAGGTGTACAAGTGAAGAAAAGACAATACAACAATCGCAAGACTAGCTGAGTAGACAAAGCATTTTTGGTTTTAGCCACACTTAAATTATAAGTTAAAAGTTAAAATAGTTTAGTCTTCTTAATTAAGACAACGGACCAAGTGGTCTGTGGTCAAACATGTTGCCTTCAGGCTGATTTTATAATCTGATTTCGACCTGAGGAAGGTGTCCTGTTTTTCTGGGAAGTGCTCATTTGCTTGCAGGGAAGATAATAAAGTCAGTCATTATATCATCAACCGGATCCAGGTTGGTGGCATGACTCGCTTCAAGATTGGTGACAAAGAATTCAACGACATCCCCAGTTTACTCAACTTCTACAAATCACATTATCTTGACACAACGACGTTGATAAGACCGGTAAGCCATTTTGCTGTAGAGGCGTTGAAGGAAGCAGTGGAATTTGATAAATTGGTTTGTAAAGAAGAATCAAGGACTTGTTTTTGTTTTGTCTTTTTGGTTTTCTTTTTCTTTTGTTTGGGCTTTTTTTTGGGGGGGGGGGGGGGGGAGGTATGGTAAGCTGTGATGTTTTAGCCGTATGAATATAATCAGCATTTCGTGTTGAAATGGAAGGTTCTTATTCCATAATGAATTGAAAAGGGGGAATGAGGAGGAGTGTGTTCAGGCTTAAGACATGTTTTACATTTTTTAGCTTTTTTTTCTTCCAATTTTTTTTTCAGGTACTTGTTTTTAATTGTATTACATAAACATTTGCTTTTTTTATGAGCAGAAATATGACACTGAATATGACAATACAAATACTGAATCCAGTTTACATTCAAAGTGGAAGAAAAAAAAGCATCATTGAGATTCCATGTACATTTATTTACATGAGAACGTCTGTGTCCAGAAGCCTATTTATTTTAAATGCTTTCTGTTTTTTTCTTTGTTCCTACCTACAACTCTCAGGATTGACTGTTCTTCACACACCCTTTCCCACCACCTCTCATTTTCCACCAGAACTCTGTGTGTGTGTGTGTGTGTGTTTGAACAATATAAGTAGTGGGGGGGAAGCAAGTGCAGGCTAAACAATTCTTCAGTCGTTATAGTAATGACTTGGCAAAGATTTGAACTTTCAGAGGAAAAAAAAAAGAAGATGACAAAAATGGGGGAAATACATCATTAATATGAGAAACCCTTCACTAGCTGCCTGAGGGAACCCATTGTGACTCCTCCTGAAGGCAGATCTATTTGTATTGCCTGTTCCTAGGCCTTTTGTCCGCTGGATCAGACTCAACAGGGAGACATGGCTGATTGTGACTGCGCTCCTGGTATCAAATAGAGACACACCACAGTCCATAATTCTGTGGTGTTCTCAACACCAAGGTTTCAAAAAAGAATCCAACAGCGCCCCCAAAGCAGCCAGTGAAGGATAGTAATAGAATAAACGAAAGTGTGGAGAGGAAAAAAAGTTGCTGAAAAACTAAGAGCATTATGCAAATAGTATAAAATGTAGGGGACAATCTTTGAGCCTATGCCTGAGGATCCATTCAGGATGCAAGGGAGATCAAAAGATATGGAACAGTCTGAGTGGTCAGCTCTGCTGTTCAATAACTCAAGCATTGTCAGTGGCTAAGAATTGTGCAGGACAACCTTTACTTGGATCTCCTAAGAGATGCAATCTCCCACTGATTGACCAAACAGTATAATGCTGAACAATTAAATAGTGGGGGAAACAAGTGCAGGCTAACAATTCTTCAGTTGTTACAGTAATGACTTGGCAAAGATTTGAACTTTTATAAGAAAAGTGTGTGTGTGTGTGTGTGTGTGTGCGTGTGTGTGTGTGTGTGTGTGTGTGTGTGTGTGAGTGTGTGTGTGTGTCACTGTAGTGTGTGTAACAAAGCAATAGGATCATAAAGTCCTTGATGATACACTGGTAAATGAGTCCTTTCATGTGGAGAAAAGTAAGTTTAAAAACAAGACTGACTTACATGCAAAGTATACTTGTATCACCACTCTTAAGCCAAAATAAAACCCAAGCATGTTGCTCTTTCCTTTCCTCCTGTGGCATGATATGGCCTGTCTTTCCTGCAGGTCTTGTTTTGGTATCAAGCCCTTAGGTTAACGACATAATGCAGACCTGTGCACTGGATGATTTTTGCGTGTAATCTTACAAAATTCTATACAGTTGTACGTTTGAAAACCGAATTGTACGAATTTTTTATCACCAAGCTCATGAAAATGCGCTAAACTCGTAATCCGGCCAAGTCTAATAGTCTGGTCCAACTTTCAAAAGTTCCCCATGACGCATGCGCACTTCCTTCCTCTGTGAATGCATATCAACATGGCTTCTCTCATTCAGCTTCAACTCGCACCCATGAAACAGACAACGGAACTTAAGATTCATTTGCGGAAGCTGTGGTCAAAAAGAAAAAGAAATATGAAGAAAAGCACAAACCAGCGTATCATGCAATTTTCAAGTTCATTACTGTATCAAAGAAGGGTGATACATTCACACACAGCACCACGTGTAAGTGTGCAATCTCGATGGCTCACAGCGGTCATTTTGACATTCAACGGCACATTGATAGCAAAAGATGCAAGGGAAACAGTGATTCTGGAAATCGGCAGGCTATGACATTCAAAGCTTTTTGTGTGAAGTCGAGTTCTGCTGGCACTTCTGATGAGAGACTAGAACATAAACTACTCGTGCAGAGGGGCAAAAAACTCTGAAGTCTTACTTCTCCTACCAACTCTTTTGTTTCATGCATGTGATGTAGTTCTGGTTATATTTTTTTTGTTTTTTTTTGTTTTGTTTTTTTTTGGGTTTTTTTTGTGCATTTGTTTGTGTGTACAGAAATATGACAGTTGTTCTCCTGAGTGAATGTGAATCAAATTGATGTAACTTGCTTTTTTTTAAAATGTTTTTTTTCAAAGAAAAGAACCTTCATAGAAGGTGGGGAAAAAAAAAACACAAAAAAACTCTAAAATCCCCCAAGGGAGCATACTGTCCAATGAAACTCTTGAAAAGTCTTCTCATCCTGAAGAATGATGAATGGTCTTCATAGATGCAGTTTACAGCCTTTCAGCAACAATTTAAAAGAGCTGAAATCACCAAAATCTTAAATAAAATTGCCATCATAATTATTATGCTCTTCAAAAAGACTGCTTAGCTTATCAACAGACAGTGAAAAAGTGCCCATATTATCATATGAAAGAAACAGATTACATCAAGAATTTTTTTTTTTTTCCAGTTATATCCAACAGTATAGTAAAAAGTGAAGAGACAGTTATTGAAAAGTGTTATAAGAACATTCACATCAGTTAACGTTCTTGTTAATTTTCTGAGCAAAGGGTTTTGCCCATTAGAGGACACTGGAAAGAACTCGGATTAGTTTGACAATCATTGATTGTTTAATGAAGCCACTGTAATGCCATTCATGAAAGTACAACTTTTACAATAATAAATTTTCAGCGTTTCCAGTGTCTTGAATGCATTCAGTATTGTTTCCTAGGCAGTTACTTTGCGCTGCAAAAGCTTACACATTTTACGCACAATTCTACACACTTTTGACCCAAAACCTACACATAGAATTTCTGAGGGGTAACCAGGTCTGCATAATGTCAATTATGTGCGTGTTCATATATCTTTTAGTTGACTTTTTTGTTCCTGGTCACCTCCTCTTTTCCTAATCCACATCCTATCTCCCTAAGGATGTATTAGACTACTTCATTGAAATGCACCACTAAAGGATACGGATTGAGCTTTTGTAGTTGCAACAATTGAGCTTGCTTACAGAAAAGTTATAGTTTTATTAGAAATGAACAGGAGATGTAGGACTCGTTCAGTGAAAAGTCCAAGAAAAGAGCGTCGATTACCAGATTCAGGATCTGGTGTCTGTGACCACATTTTAAAACTTTTTATCAAGCTTTGTTCACTCAGGCAACCATGACTGACCTAAAGAGGATCATTCTTACCATAGTATTGGTGATTGAGGTTTGTTATGGGATGTAATGTAGCATTTTCAGTGACTGTTGAGTTTTCATTTTCCTCAGTTCTCCTGTTTGCTTTTATTGATGTTGTTGTCTTTTGTCAGTAAGATTCTTGTATTCAACATCAGTGGATGTAGTATCACATTTAATGTCTTTCTCTATCTGTATATAGTATCTCGTTGAATTTATTTCTCTAGGTTTTCATTTTAAGGAAAACGGTTTGTAACTGCTAATTTCCTTGTGTTTGTATTGCAAGATTCATGCGTTTTTCAATTGTTGGATGATTTTTATTTGACTAGTGCATCGGCAGTACATCTGGTGTGTGGGTTTAGCATACACACATAAACAGTATGTTTGTGTAACTGTGCTCGAAACGGGTCTGAAGAATGAGGATCAGCTTTTTTTTTTTTTTTTTTTTCAGGCACCCAGGGAAAAGTTAATGGGAAAATATGACTTCAGTGGAAGGGTAACTATGTTCTCTTTGTCTATCTGTCCTGTCTCTCTCTCTGTCTCCCTCTGTCTCCCTCTCTCCTCTCTCTCTCTCTCTCTCTCTCTCTCTCTCTCTCTCTCTCTCTCTCTCTCTCTCTCCCTCTCTCTCTGTATGTCTGTCTGTCTGTCTTTTATTTGAAATTTGTCTGTTGTCGTTCAGATAAAATATGATAGTGGTTTTTATTTGTGAGTCCTTGTACTTTCTTTGCATGTGTTTTTGTCCTTACCTCTGTGTGTGTGTGCGTGTGCTTGTGTGTGTGCGTGTGCGCGTCAGTGCATAATTCAAATTGAAAGATTGATTTTTCAAAAGCTGGTGACTAAAACGTGGAATTGTAACTCTTTAAAATGAAGCGAGACAGGGGGGAAAAGAGTTCAAATGTGTGAGAGTGTTATGCAGCTATCAGATCAGCCATCCAGTATTGACTGGAAACAGGTGGTTGCATGTGTTTGATGAGGAGAGAGGAGATGAAAGATTGCGTGTATGCGTGTGTTTTTATCAAATGTTGGTGTGTCAGCTTGTGTTGTGACGGCCGTTGCTTCTTGTTTTGTTTGCTGTGGGGGTGTACCTTTCAGATAAAGGCTGTTGTTGTCGGCTGCTGTTGAGGGCAGCGCAGCTCGCTCAAGACAGGGAGAATGATTGAGTCAGTATTAAAAGGGCAGCAAAGCTAGAGTTACTCTTATCTGGCAGGAGTAAGGGAGAGGAGGAAGCTGACTGGGATATTGCAATAGAACACACGTGTCAGCAGTGTGGCTGTCATGCTGTTAATAGAAAGAAAGGGAGTGTGCATGTCCACGTGTTCTGCTTGGTAGTTTTAAGGTTCGGCTGAATGACAGCCCAGTGGACTACTCAGGGCTCTGTCAGGGCTGTATAGTTACCACACATTTGGGGTTTTGCAAAGCCATGCAGCATACAGTCAGTATGAAGATGTATACAGGTGAGACATTGTCTACAAAATGATTGAAGGGGTTTTGTTGGATTTCTTTTTTTTTTTTTTTTTTTTAAGAAATTTGAACAGTGGTTCCTCTCAGTAACAGTCTTGAAACTGCTAAAGCTGAGGATTCAAATTGGAATGAGCGGTTGCCTCCATAGTTACCCTGGGTAGGAGTCGATGAGGCACCACTTTGTCTCCATTTGTGGCAATTCCTGCAGCCCTGTGAGTGCTGGCCCGACATGGGCCTGTCTGCTCCCTAGTGTTGCCCTGCCAGGACTGGGAATAGAGGCTGCAACATGCTGGTTTAGCCAGATCTTTGTTGTTGTCGTTGTCAGGCATGACTGGAATAAACTAACGGGGGTGTCTTTCATCTCTCTCTCTCTAAGGACCCTGAAGACTTGCCTTTCTCCAAAGGAGACATCCTTGAGCTGATCTCGAAGGATGAGGAGGAGTGGTGGACGGCCCGAGACAAGCATGGGTCGGGTCGGCCAGATCCCTCAAATACACCACTCGTGTGCAGGAATCCAATGGAGCCTCGGGCAACTCTAATGTGGTGAGGCTTTTCTTTGTCATAACCTCTTTTTTTTTTTCTTTTCTTTTTTTTTTCCAGTCTCTTTCTGAGCAAAAGGGAGGGGTGGGGAGTTGCATCCATATTTGCAAATGTAAATAATGTATAGAATTTTGACTGTGTGTACCGTATGTGTTTGCGTATATGATTTTCATGCGTCTGTGTGTGTGTTTCTGTTGTTTTTTTGTTTTGTTTTGGGGTTTTTTTTTTGTATTATTATAATCAAGAGCCAAAGACAAAAGTGCCGTTTTCAAATTGAAAACTCCTGAAGAACCCCTAACAAAGCTTGAAATGGGGAAGAGAACAATTTGAAAAAAGAAAAATCTACACCTGTGGTTACTGAAGCATTTCAAGTCCTAGTTTCACAGAGAGTTGAGTTCACAGAGACAGTAGTTGCTGCTCCCTCTCTCTCTCTCTCTCTCTCTCAGAGAGAAAATGGCTGAAAAATGGTACGTCTCTTTACAATAGTTTTATTTTATTGTTAATCAACAAATATTTGTCAGATTTTTTGGATTATGTTAAAACATCATGGTTATGTGTGTTAGTGGTTGTATTCTGACCATTTTCTTTCGTACAAGTATCTTTTGTTTTAATAATTTGTTTACTATGCAACATGAAATGAATGAAATAACACAGTCAAATAAAGTGACTTTGTGTGTATATCGTTTTTTTTTTGTTTGTTTGTTTTGTTTTTTTTAAGATCGCTGTTTAGTAAACAAATTTCAACAGAAATAGAAAACATGTATAGGCATCCAAAAGAGTGTTTCACTAATTGACCTGTTACATAGTCTGCAACTTGCAAAACCCAGCAGATGCTGAGTTCAAGTGCACAAAGATCACTTGAAAATATTCCACTGTTACTTTATTTGAAGTTATGAAACTAAATTCATCTGTTACTTTATTTGAAGTTATAAAACTAAATTCAGATCTGATGAATTTTTGAAATCATGGCTTGAATAATTTCTTTTTTCAACTTTTTTGTATCTAAATCACTCGTTCACCAAAGGTCATCAGTTTCTGACAACAATCAAAAACAAACAAAAAAACCAGCATGACTGTCTTGAGTCAAACACACATCATTTGCATAGAATGTCACAATGACTTGGGATTATCAGTCATTTTAAAGCATAAAATGCGAAGCGAACATCAGAACTAGCACATAGCATGATCTTCCCTAAAACAGCAAAAAAAAAATTCTGTTGAAAAGGAATCAAACTTGTCCAGTAAACAGACGTCAGAGTGAATTAATGAAGGGCTGTTGAATTGAATTGCCCTTCAGTTTCACTGCCTGCTAATGTTTCTGCCTGTGACCTAGGAGCTTCCAGTCCCACATACAACAGGTGATATCAGAGTGCACAGTTGTGGCATACATGTGTGTGGAGTCTCCCTTGGACTTTCTTCCTCGCCTTTTTTTCTAAAGTAAAAAAAAAGACTCTATACAAATCACAAAGCACATACATTCTGAGTCTCTCTCTCTCTCTCTCTCTCTCTCTCTCTCTCTCTCTCTCTCTCTCTCTCTCTCTCTCTCTCTCACTTTGTCTCTTTCCTCCTCTTTTCATTCTCTCAGACCCCCTTCCTCCCCCTCCCCCAGCTTTTGTTCCATAAGCAGTATGGGAAAAATTCTTTCCAAGTGGAGAGATGAAATACACTGCTGTGTTACTAAAAACAGGGGAAAAAAAAAGAAAAGAAATCAAACGGGCAAAATACAAACATGCAAACATGTTACTGTATACATGTTTGCACAGTAACGCATGTTTTATATACAGCACAGAACAGATACATAGTTACATTGTACCTTGCTTTGTGGGTTCGTTTTTATTTGTCTGTTTCTTTCTCCTTGCCACATAAAAACTAATTCCAAACGTAATACTTCGTTCACTCTATTTATCTATCTATCTATCTAACTATCTGTCTATCTATCTATATGTATAATTCCTTCACCATCATTTCATCCTATCGCTCAACCTCCCTCCCTCTCTCTCTCTCTCTCTCTCTCTCTCTGTTTCTGTATCTGCCCGCCTGTCTGTCTGTCTCTTTTAATTCACACACTTATTGTGTATTTCAGGTCCCTCTTTCAACTGTGTTCAAGTTCTTCAACGCTTAAGAAACAGGCCACATATATGACAGACACCCACACATGCACACCTGCTCACATTTGTTTTTTCCCACCTTCATGTTCAAGGCCCACTTAAGCCAGTCCCACCCCCCCCCCCCCCCCCCCCCCCCACCACACACACACACTTACACACACTTACACACACACACTCATGCACACATCTCCCTGGGCCCCCCCCCCCTCTCTCCTCCCTCTCTCTCTCTCTCTCTCTCTCTCTCTCTCTCTCTCTCTTCTCTCTCTCTCTCTCTCTCTCTCTCTCTCTCCCTGTCTCTCTCTCTCTCCCTCTCTCTCTCTCTCTCTCTCTTCTCTCTCTCTCTCTCTCTCTCTCTCTCTCTCTCTCTCAGTGTCTCACACACACACAAACACACACACACACACACACACACACACACACACACACACACACACACACACACACACATTCTCATTTTCCCCCATCTTTGATCACACAGTAAAACTGAAGGAACAATGAAAAGATACAATTCAGTGTGTGTGTTTGAGAGAGAGAGAGAGAGAGAGAGAGTGTGTGTGTGTGTGTGTGTGTGTGTGTGTGTGTGTGTGTGTGTGTAAATATGTGATAGCTTGTGTACACAAATTCTACAGTTCAGATTTCCACCACACTTAGATGATTTTCATTCATTGTCAGACTTCCTGAAGTTCATGTACATTTATTTTATCAGATATGTTACCTGAAAAGTCAGTATTGAGCTTTAACTGAGTCACTTGTACGTGTCTGTAAGAGAGTATATTCAGATGGTATATTTAAAAAACTGTCGCATGTAACATGAAAAATTGCCTTCATACGGTTCTCACTATGATGCGAATTGTTTGAATTTGTTAAAATATCTTTGAATTTGTTAAAACATCTTTGATATGGTAAATAACTGAAAATAAGATTTTGGTCAGGGAAAGCCTGAGACTTGTTATTAATTTTGCCATATGACTAAACTTAAAAACTCTTCAGGGCCATCTACTGATCTTGCCTTCTTTTGTTTTGGGGCATATGTTTGGCCAGCTGTTCCTGTTTCAGCCAGCCAGTGTCGGCTTCCATTTTTAATGCTGTGTGTTCTTATTGTGCATACCTGTGTGTGCATTTGTGTTTGTGTGTGTTTATATACATTCACATTCTACAGAAAATGATTTTTTGTGTATATACATAGCATGTCCATGCATTTTGTTTGCTTTACAGCGCACGTGCTTGTGCGCGCATTTATGTGTGTGTGTGCGTACGCGCATGTACGTGTGTGTGCAAGTGTTCAGGTATATCAGTATGTGTTTCAGTATCTTTTTAGATTATGAACAAGTTAGAGACAGGATTTTCAGACAATGTTGAAAAGGTTATCCAAAGAGTGCACTGTGTCTGACTGTAGGCAAGTGCTGTTGCAGCAGAACTTAGCTTCACAAAACTGACTTTGGATTCTCTCTTGAGGGCACATAAGACCATATGGCGAAAGCTTGGCTGTGTCTGGAGTGGCACTGTCTTCATCTGTCGGTGGGCAGGGGTGGTTAGGTCTGTGGGGTGTGCTTGACAGCTGGAGGGTGTGTTTTTTTCGCCGGTGGGCTCTGCAGTCATGAAATACAGGCTGGTACACCCATGGGGACGCTACTTTAAGGCTGTCAGTTGCATCCTGTAGTCTGATTTACCTCTGTTCTGGAGCAGTTATGTCCCTTGATATCTTAATGGAGTGCCCTGCCCGTGCCTGTACCCCGTCGTCAACACTGCGCAGGCCTCCAAGGGTGGTACAGGACTGCTCTAAAGGCAGGTGAAGACAGTGCTTCTCTGGGTCCTCCCCAGCACCTTCGGGTGTTTCTTTTTCTTACTTTCTTAGCTTCACAAAACTGACAGGCTTTGCTGGCCTAAGTGTTGTGGAACTTCTCAGTCCAGGCTATTGTGTGTCCAGTGTTTCTGTGGATTCAGGGAAATCTGCAGCCACACAAGTCAAGCTTCACAAATGTGTCTTTAAAGTGTTGCCCATATCATGTGACGAGACACAGGTAGTGTCTGATGCGTCATAGCGATGTTTATGTCACAGCTGGGCCTTGGAGTTTCTGAGTCGAAAGCCTGTCAGAGGTGTATGTCTGTGGAGATCTTTCAGTCCCAGATGGCACCTGACCCACGAGGGAGGTGTTGAGTGTGCTGTGAGCGGAAAGGGAAAGGATGGAAACACACAGTCCAGTTAGAGCCTCCTGAAGAGCATTGCTCAAATTTCCTGATGTCACTGCTAGTGTATCTCAGTCTCTCAGGCCTGGCTAATACTGGAATGCATTATAGTGAAAGGAATCATGGAAGACAACTCATGCAGTCTCAGACCAAATTAAAACTGTTGTATTATCTTTATTGACCATTTTTACGGATAATCACAAGAAAGTGTGAGGTTCCTTTGCACCTTGGTCTCATGGAGTCCTCTTTTTCAGTGTCATCGGTGCTGACAAGTTTATGCGAACTGTCCTTAGGCAGACTTGGTGAAAGATTTTATACAGAGAGGGGTGCTTACCCATCCAAGCTTTGTAAGTGCTGTTGAATCGGAAGAGGCCCCACTGAGCACCAGTAAAGTGACCTAGCAGTAATGCAGTGACTTCTGGATGAGTTGTCCCACGATGACCTGGTACTGATTGCTTTCCGTAGACTGCTGGTACTGGAACTACCATGGGACAGGTATAGATTTTTGCTGTGTAAGGAGGGGACAGAGTAAACAGTATTGAAGCAGTGCCACAGTGAGGACACGGAAGATTGTAGAACAAGAAAGACAAAAAAAACGTTTGCCTCACTTGGGCCTGATTGATGCCAGGATGATACGGTGGAAAAAAAAAACGCAGAGTGCTGCTGTGTTGTGGAGTTTGAGACCAAAGTGAATTTTGACGGGATGACTGTTGTCTCCTTCATCCTCGTTGATTAACTTTACATAAATGAGAAAATGTTTTCAGAATTACCTGGGGGTTTCATATTGCAGTTGGTGACTTGGTATTATTTTACCATATTTCTTTTTGTGACACTTAAGTCCTCTGTCTTTGCATCACATAGTCTAGTTGTGGTGGCTGCTGAAGAAAGAACTGATGGACTTTGGAGGGGAATTTGAGTTATTCTGGCTATGTGGCTGAGCCATTATCCTGAGCAGTAAAGCACAGCAGGACTCGTCCTGCATGAGTCGAATCTCAACAGGCACAGCTGAACTGCTGTACTGAAATAATTTGACAAGTCTACTAGATTTCAGTGTCAAGTGGCCCGTTTTTCACATAGAGTCTCTGGTTGACTGCTTGCATTTGATCTGTGTAACAGAACAACGTGGATGTGGTTTTGTGAGAAAGCTTAGGCTATTGACTGCTGTAGCTGGAATAACACTGTAAGAAACTTGACCACATTGATGCCTTTCATGGCACAATGCATTTGGGAATGATTATTTTATGAATGTATGTTACATGTGAATTAAGTGTAACAATTTCAGTTGTATAAACTATCCTCCCCCCCCCCCCCCCCCCCCGACATCCCCGCCACTCCTATGCTGTCCCATTTCTCCTTGAGTAGAATGTAAATGTTGTTCTTGTCGTGTTCTTTCTTGCCCCTTTTTCCCTTCCTGCTGTTCATTGCTTTCATTGCTTCATGTTTTGTCTTGTAGAATGAGAAACCGGCCTACAGAAAACCGGAAAACATTCTTTCTCAGTCAGTGAAAGAGGTAAGTTCAAGAGGTTCTGCGTGGACGAAATTCTGGCTGAAAATGTGAGTAGATAAAGGCCACATGCCAGCATTGAGATAAACTCAACAAACAACAAAGCTCCACATTTCTGACAAGGATGGGTGCACAGTTATTTGATGACTTTCCAGCTCATATATAAATCTGTCCTGAATGTTAACGATCAGGGACTGGACTACATGCCTTTACACGTGTGTGTGTGCTCATGCACTTGCGCATGCACACACAACTGTACGTGCATGCATTTGCACACGCACACACACACACATGCACACACACACACACACACACACACACACACACACACACACACACACACACACACACACACACAAATAAAAGATGAACTCCACAGTCAGATCTCTGCTTCATGAAATTAAAAACATTTCTGCTAGGTGTTGTTGAAGTCTGAATTGCTGATCCAATGGACTCATACTAAAATTGATTGCCAGTCATAGAGATGGCATTGTAAATATTCTAGGTTGACATCATGACAATGGTAGTTGCTGGCTTTTGAAGGTTTCAGGCTCACACCCGGTCTGGGAACAAAAAATTTGAAAATGAATCCAGGATGATGCATTGAAGTGATATTAAAGAAATCATATATCAATTGATGTGACAACAAAGGCAACAAAAACTGGAAAGTCTAGCAATTTGAATGAAGCAGTGAACTGTATACCTTGGTTTTCAATTCAGTGATTTGTGTGGTGATTTGTCATTACAGTGTGGATAGTATTTTTCATACGTATTGGACTTAGTCAGGCTCTAGTTGCAAAGTGAAACGACTGCAGGCGGAAATCTAAACAAATCTTAAATAAATGTCGGCGAACCGCCCAGAGAAACGTGGACAAACGAGTCACAAGACAACACACAACGCGTTTCGACCTCATAGGTCTTCCTCAGGTGAAACAAAGAAGGACAAAATAACGAAAATGCACTTAGCTTTGATCGCTTCAGATTGCACCTAAGAGGTCGAAACGGGTTGTGTGTTGTCTTGTGACTTGTTTGTCCACGTTTCTCTGGGCGGTTCGCTGACATTTATTTAAGATTAGTCAGGCTCTGTTCAGTTCTTACTTGGGATGCAAGAGGCAGTGTAACAAACATGAAAATAACTTCATTGCACTAATATGATACATTTGCTATGATTAGCTGGTTATTTGAGTGATGAAGATCATGTATGGGAATTGGGTCCAGCAGACTATATTTCAGAATCTAGTTGGTTGTTCTTCCCAGACATTACTACATAGTAGAAATGTGTAGGTTTTGAAAGGCACCAGTAAGATGAGTATCTGTGTATGTGAAGAGGTGGAGGCCAGGGAAAGAAATATATGAAAAGGTTCATGGGAGCAGTTTGAAAATGGGAAAGAATTGTGGTGTTGTACATTTGGACACCATCTTATTGACCTCTTATGCTTAGGTTTTTGACGTAGAAAGCATTTCTGTTTTGCTGCAGGAAGCTTTTCATGCTTGAGCTTTTAGCTGTGTGGCCTATTTGCTTTCATGTGTGTATGTATGTGTATTGGTTCTGTTTGTTTACCTTGTTGGGGAGTGGGGGATGCTTTCTTTTCTTATGCTGTTTGTTTTATTTTTTTTTGTGACTGTATGGAATTGCTGTTTTTGAAAAGCCAGAATTAAAAACTGTGAGGGAAGGGAATGTGTTTTTGTTTGTTTGTTTTTTTTTCATCTATAAACTTCTTAAGGAAAATTTTTTAAGTATCTTTTTCCCAGCCAGTGGTGGCAGTGTCATCACTCGTGCAGTAAAATGGCATCAGAGACGCAGCATGAAGCTGTTTCAATATCACAGGCCAGTGACAAAACAGGAAGCCAAATGGGAAAGCTGGCTGGCACTGGCTCTGGAAACAAAAAGACGAAAACATAGGTAGTAGCCAGTCAACAGCAAATGTTCAAAACACAGGGGAAAAAACAGACAGTGAGCTCAACATGTATGTATATATGTGTGTATGTGTGTAAAAAGAATCCAATGTTGCATCTTGAAGAGACATGGTCATGGGTTTTTCATGAAGTCGGGCAGCATTAGAGTGTAGACTCTGTATTCCCAGTGCAAGTTGTTCCATAGGTCCTTACAGAATGTGCAATCGTCCTTGTAAGTCTGTACAAGGTATTTAGTTGGTGTAAGCTGAAGTTGCTGGGAACCTGGTATATTTATAGTTTGATTTTTTTTTTTTTTTTTTTTTTTTCTCCAGATCAAACTTCCTGCCTATGCAAGAGTGGTTGCAGACCGTAATCCCAATGCTTACGATCGAACGCAGTTACGATTGAAGGTATGTGAGATGGAGAAGGAAAGGACAAATCCATTATTGTGCATTCTGTGTTCAGTTGTCCATAAACAATAGATCAGGCAGTGATAGGCTTGTCACTGACAGCAGAGACTTCCATTAACATCCCTTCTTAACCCGTTGACTGCCCTGGCACGAACAGCGTTCGTGGTGGTTTCGGGAAAGCTGTGTGCCCTTGCACGAACGGCGTTCGAGGTAATTTCATCATCAAATTCGGCGATTTAAAAAAGGGAGGCAAGGAGAAAAAAATGGTTTAAACGGTAGTAGGGACCCTAAAGGACGGTTTCTTCCCTTTCGCGGGTCGCTGACTGACCGGCTCGCATCCGCTCGGACGATAACTTCGGCAAAGTTCGGCTGAGTCATTTTTTGTTTCAAGATGGCGAGTCGAGCAGGCAGTTCAATCAGGCGCGTGTGCGTTTTCAAACGATCTAATGGCTCTTGAAGTGCTTCAAGAAGTTATCCGAGACCGTGAAAACGATGACGAAGACTTCAGAGAAGTGGAACGAAGCGATTCGGAGGAGGAATAAAGCGATCACAATCAACACCACCCTTTGCTATCGGAGATTGGTATTGATGACGAAGCTGATCCTCGACTTCAAACCGAGCGATACCGGCGCAAGTGGGCCCGAATCGGAGAGAAACGAGCCGATTCCGTCTACGTCAACTGCCTTCCTCCCTCCTTTCGTGAGAGGTCGGGAGGAGAGTCGAGGAAGGGGAGGGGGTTCAGGACAATGGCGAGGGTCCAGTGTGAGGGGGGCATGGCAGAGGAAGAGGGTGTGGCACTCGTCAGTCTAAACTTGTTTCCGAATGGACAGAGGCCAGTGCTGATCGCCCAAATCTCGACCTTTTTTTCACGGGTGATCCAGGTATCAAGGTGAACATTGATAATTTCAATGGAGTGTGTGTGTGTGGGTGTGTGTGTGTGTGTGTGTGTGTGTGTGTGTGTGTGTGTGGGTGTGTGTGTGTGTGTGTGTGTGTGTGTAGCTTTTGAATATGGTGCTTGTGCACAGTATGTGTGTGTGTGTGTGTGTGTGTGTGTGTGTGTGTGTGTGTGTGTGTGTGTGAGAGAGAGAGAGAGAGAGAGAGAGCAGTGCTGCTTGTGCATGGTGTGGGTATACATTGTGTGTGTGTGTGTGTGTGTGTGTGTGTGTGTAGTGTTTGTGCATGGTGTGGGGTGTGTGTGGGTGGTGCTTTTGCATGTGGTGCTCTGTGTGTGTGTGTGTGTGTGTGTGTGTGTGTGTGTGTGTGTGTGTGTGTGTGTGTGTGTGTGTGTGTGTGTTGCTTTTGAATATGGTGCTTGTGCACAGTGTGTGTGTGTGTGTGTGTGTGTGTGTGTGTGTGTGTGTGTGTGTGTGTGTGTACCCAATGTATGTCAGTCAACTATAAGTGGCATTTATTGACAGTAGTGTGGGATCCTGATCCTTCTGTCCATAGGTTCTGTGTGTGGTGTTCTCTGCGACACCGGTTTATTTTTCAGTTGTTAGTGTGCTTTCATCATCTCTGTGGTGTGGCCTTTTGTAGCTCAGTCCCATCTTTAGCAGTCTCTTTTTTTCCTTTTTTTTTTTTTTTTTTTTTTTTTTTTTTTTTTTTTTTGGTGGTGGTTGGTTTTGCAATGTTTACTTATTACCTTCTGTGGTGATGACTTTTTATCAATCGCACTTAGTTCATGAGTGAACCAAACCACATGTGTGAAAGAAAACTGACAATAATTGGAAGTTACACTTAGTGTTGTTATTGTTAGTTCATCTCTGCTAAACAAGACAAATTCCCAAGAGGCTTGCAAGATGTGCAGACTGATGATGCTGTGGATAATGTGCAGTTCCCATCTTCTTTCCCGCGTTACCTGGGCTGGAGTGCCCCCTGTGATATGGGTTGCTAAACATTTTATGTATTGTCAAGCTTTATTGTGAATATAGATGTTGGTCCTGAAGTTCAAAGGATACTAACACCAGTTTTTGTGGTATATTTCATTGTGATTTTAGTGCTATAGTTTTGTTTATGTTCTGAAAGTGTCTGTTTTTTTCAAACAAAATTCATCATCATTATGTATATTTTTGGTCTACTCATTACAAACAAAATCAAACTATTGTGATGTCTGGCTGTAGCCAAGGATATAACAAGAAAATTTCCCAAGTATCTAAGATATATGTCAAGAATTGAAAGAGAGCAGTGGGCATATCAGTGAGCCTACCTAAGAAAAACAAAATTGTGTCCCTTGATACCTGGATTGTACTGTACCCCAGAAATGCATAAATTATCATATAAATCAACAATTGTGGGTTGTAAATTCACTACCAAATATTTACACAGGTGTTCAGTAAACACTAAAACCACTTTTTACTGGGTTTGTATGTTTTTTTGTTTTGCTGCTGTGGGGTTTTGTATGCTTGCAAAATATGATTTTTTTTAAAAAAGTTGAATTATAAGATTATTTATTATACTCATAATGAACAAAATCAAATATTATTTGCAGATATTATAGCCCTGGGTATAAGAAAAAAACATGCCAAAAATCTAAGAGATATCTGTACAAATAAATGAACACTGGTCAAATTAGTGAACCTACCGCAAAAAGTCAAATTTTGCTCTGGCACACAGAAGTACAAAACTGATACAAAATAGTGGCAGTCAAGGGTTAAATGAGATGATGTAAGAAAATTACGTTGTGGTAATTGCACTTAGCCAGTTCTTTTATTTTGCCCCCCCCCCCCCCCCTCCCACCCCCACCCCCCATCTCTAGTCTGTTTTTGTTGGTTTGTGCTGTTTAATTGTCTATCCTGATAGTGACTCTGAACTGACTTTTCAGAAAGGAGAGATTGTCAAAGTGCTGGCCACAAATGTGAATGGTCAGTGGGAAGGGGAGGTAAACGGACGACGTGGGATCTTCCCTTTCACCCATGTGCAGTTCATCAGCGAAGATGAGGTCCCAACCTAACCTCCCAGCCTGCCTCCCCATCTCCGTCTGTGCCCGCCCAACGTTGTGCCTGAATGTGTTGGATGTTTGTGCTTTGTTCCGCACGTGATAAACAACAATTGTGTTTTTCTTTTCTTTTCTTTTTCTTTTTTTTTTTTTTTTTTTTTTTCAACCTTGTGTGTGCCTGATGGTATTGTTATTTTTAATGTTCTCTGTTGTTTGAGTGGGGAAAAGGAAAAAAAAAAAACACTATTCTTGGAATGTCAGCTGGTTTGTCTCGTTTCCAGCCAATTGATAACTGAGTTGTGGAAAATCTTGGTTGCTAAAGTGAAGGGAAGATTTTGTCAGTTTTTTTTTTTTTTTTTTTTTTTTTCGTGTGTGTGTGTAAAACCTGAATCATTGCATTTCAGTTAAATGGGGTGAAAAGTCAATTCATCGTGCATGTCAGAATTATCGGTATATTAGTAATTTCATTCCCCATTTGACATGATTTTTCTGCTCCAGTTTAGCATAAACAAGATTGGTTTTAGGTGCATAATCCATATTTCATCTTTCTTTGTTCTCCTGTGAATGAACAGAAACACCACTGGTTTTTGGTGTGTGTGTGTGTGTGTGTGGTTTTTTTTTAAGAGCGTTTGCATCTTTTCTTTCATAGCTTTGATATATCCTGAAAATGATATGAAAGAATCAGTCTCGAATGTCCCATTCTGCCTACGTATACATCTTCATTTGAACTGATGGCTACAGAAGGTTTTGTGGCTATAATGTTCATGATCTTAGGGATGGACTGCCTTTCATTTTTGCAGTAGCTCGTGGACATGGCACGCAAAGTGCCAGTAAGCTGAAATGAAGCAGGAGATTATTAAGAAAGTTGAATGTCGTCTACTTTTCGGTAGTGCCATTTAACATTTTTCCATCAGATGAAGTATTGAGCTTTTAGCAAAGGGATGTACATATGATTATGCCATTTTCCTTTTGAGAGGGGGAGACCAGCAGCTTTTTTTTTTTTTTAATCTGAATTTAGGCAGTTTCTGTGGACACATGTTAAGAGTGAGTTTCGTAAGTTGAGCGATTTTCTTTTGTTGCTCTTTCTCCATTTCCTTTTTTTTTTTTTCATTTTTTATTGTAAAGGAGAGGCGGAGATATGTGCCAGGTATGAAAAAGAGTGTAACATTTCTTTGTTTTCATGGTGTGTGGTCGTTACCGTGTGTGTGGTGTGTGTGTTCTACAACAAAATGTTGATGCATGTGACTGATACAGCTGTATCCGATGTGGCTGTTGTTTGGTCTGTCATGAGTTCAGGCATCGTCAAAATGTTTGTGTGTTCTTAAGATTTTGAATTACTGACATTGATTTTTGAAGACATTATTCAGATGAATAAGAATGTGATATAAGTCACAGTTACTTTTTACTCCCAATGTAAACAGAGGTGCATGAGTAGACAGGTTTTTTTTGTTTTTTTTTTTTTTCATTTATGATGAAGGGGGGTTGGGGGGGGGATGGTTGTGGGTAGGAGGAGGTTATTGATGTTGAGATTGAGGTGGGAAAAGGGAAGTCAGCTCATCTCTTTTATTTATTTTTTTCTCTTGTTTATGAAAGTCTCTCTCTCTCTCTCTCTCTCTCTCTCTCTGTTTGAATTTTTATTTTGTGGAAAAATACATTTCCATTTGACCTTATGTAAAGGAGCAAGTTAGCAGTAATGTGAGAATCTTGGGTCTTGTTCCTTTCAAACACTTGCCTCTGCCCAGCAGTTCTTCTTTTTTTTTTTTTTTTTTTTTTCTGTTTGTTTGGTCAGTTGGTTGTTTCAAGTATGTATATACTTTTTTTGAATATTCCCCTCCTCTAGATTTTTTTTTTTTTTTTTTGTTTTTAATGCAATGATTTTTAAATCGGTATGAAACAGTGTGGGTATGTGTGTGTGTGTGTGTGTGTGTGTGTGTGTGTGTGTGTGTAGCGTGTGTGTTTCTTAGTTATTGAACCATTCATTCACATGACTGAGTGGAGTACTCTTTAGTAAATTTACCTTCTCTTTGCATGTCTAGTTGTGTAGAGCCTGGTTGAATGGTCACTGTCTGAAGAGCTAAACATGGATTGTGAGAGAACAGAGCTCTGGGTTTTTTTATGAGTTGGCTGGGAGGCTCTGAATTGAGTTGGTCTTCAGTGGTTACTGAAAAATTATGTATGTGTTGACCTGTTACAGTCATGTGTATAAGTAGTTATGCTGTATGCAAATGTGATTCACATCCTGAAATTATGTAGTGTTGATGTACACATATGTGTAGTTGTACAGACACTAATGTGTGTGTGTCCTCCTTCATAGTCAACTTACGAAGTAACAGAGGAGTATATTTTTGTTGTTGTTGATCACCTCTTCGCTTAGAGGTGTGTATTATCTGGTAGATTTCGTGTGTGTGTATGTATGTAAAGGGGGGGGGGGGGGGGAATTCAGGTTTTTAGTGAAGCTGCTAGCCAGTGGTTTCTGAAGGATGCATGCATATTTGGGAAGATTTAACCTCTTCCTCCACCACCCATCCCTACGCCCACCCCCACTCCATAGAAAAGAAGCGGTGAATTTCAAGGAAATAACACAGTGAATCGGGGGTTTTAGATTCCTCCGGTAGTTCAGACGTACACAGTTGTAAATTGTGGAAGGTGTAGCCCTGTCACTGTGTTATTTATCTCTTCATTGTGAGTGGCATAGTTAAAAGTGTAACTGCTACCTGTCCTGATAGGATGTCCCTAGTCAGCTGGGCTGTCTTAAAGGGAAAAAAAAGGGGGGGTCTTGAGCTGCATGTAGATAGTGCCTGAGAGGACTGCTTCTTAGGGATAAGGAAAGAACCTCTACATTCAGTTTTGACATTGTTAGTCTACAGTTCTGGCTGAGAGAAACCGGATGATGATCACCCTGTGAAACGCCTCGCCATTGTGCTTTTAAACCTGCACACCTGTGACGAGGGAGACAACTCTTGCAATCAAGCTTGAGCAGGAATTTTGAGATGTGCTTTCGCACCTTTTCATAACAAGAAACGAAAATCCCAATTCTGCTGTGCGTTGATCTCGACTGTGACCATGTAAGAATGTGAAGGGTAGCAGTCTGCACATAAACCACTCCCTTCACTGGTTTTTGTAAGCTGTGTGTTGGATGGCCAGCTTTGAGCAGTCTGTTGGCGCTGTGTCTGCAAAGGAAGTGAACCATATTAAGCTTTTTGACCCCCCCACCCTTTTGACCTTACAAACTTGTAAATTTAGAACAAAGTGTGTAAGTACAGCACAGATTTTGATTTAATCTTTTTTTTTTGCACAAAACAAGAATGGAGACAGCATGACTGTACCAATTCCAGAATTTTTTTTTTTTTTTTAAACTAAAACAAGAAACATGTTGAAACCTAAAAACTAATAGTTGACAGGCAGGACGATTTGTCTGCTGTTTTGAACATGTTTGCCTTTTCTCATCTGCATCCTTGCTCATACAAAATACGTAGAATCTTGGGGGGTCAGCAAAGGTTAAATGGAATGTCATTCATCAATGAAATGACATGTTAAAGAATGGGGGCGTGGGGAAAAGTCAAGCTTGGCTTTGCAGGGAGTTTAGCATGCATTTTCATGTGGAAAATGTGTTGTGTGACATGTTTTTAAACGACACAGGCCGATGGTATATCCCTTGCCCGCTTTTGGAATGAACAAGCAACACTGCCTCTGCATGTGTGTTTATTTCTTTGTCACTGTAGGCTTTTCCTTTTATCTCTTTACCTCCATTCCTCCTCCTCCTCTCTCTCTCTCTTTCTCTCTCACACACACACACACACATTCTCGCATGCACACACGTGCGCATACACATACACACACTCTCTCTCTCTTTCTCTCTTTCTCTCTGTTTCTCACGTGCACACACACACACACACACACACACACATGTTTTTAATAGTTTTCTTGCACTAAAACAACAACACACAAAAAAAAAAGAAAAGTAGGAAACAAAAACGGAGCAAAACATGAAAACAAAGCATACTGGTGACGACAAAAAAATAGATGTTAGGAGCGATAATCTTGGCTGGCTGATGAAGATTGGCAATTTGAATGTAAAGAAGCACACGTGTGTACCCGAGCCAGAAGTTAATGAGGAGATACCTGGGTAATGAGACATACAACATGAACACTGAAGTAGAAGACCATTGCCAAGGGGAGGAAAGAGCCATAGTTCGGAATAAACTTGCACATTGGAATTTTAAAGAAATGACCTCTTTGAAAAATAGCCCGATATTTTGCTAGAGGGGTAGGGAGTAGTACTTCTTTTCTGAAAATGTTTGACATGATATGTTTAGTCACAGATACTTTGTCCTATCTTGACCATTGTCAAACAGAAATGCGAAACTGTCTACAACTATGTCATGGTGAGAAAAGAGTTGGGGAAAGGACGACGAAAAGTTACTGAAGAATTACCAAGAACTATTTGCGAGTCTGCCTTTGAGGAACAAGAGGAAATAAATTCCCCTGACTTTGTCAGTAGCTCACTGTGAATTCAGTGGACTGGTAATAACCTGCCGTGTGGTATTAATGGATCCTGTTGAAATAACCATTTATAACAATCAGTCCTAGTGTGGTGACGAGTTGTGTTGGAATGAGTACATTGATGCCGTAGTGCTTTAATCAGCATGGTAGTTGGTGTAGTGTGATCTGTCCTTCAGATTTCATCTATCTTGATGTAACAGTCTGTACTTCATCATGTGTATCTGATCTGGCCCGTTGCTTGTATTCTTTTAGGCAGAACAACAAAGAAAAGAGAGCATATATGAGGTGAGTGGGGGGGGGAGGGGGGGGGATGACTTCAAATGTCAGGTTTATACCCAGTTTCTGACCTGAACATATGGAGAGAGAAAAAAAGTGATTGAGATGGGTGGGGGTGGGGTGGGGTGGGGGGGGGGGGGGGGGGGGGGGGAGACAAAGAAGAAGAGAGATGGTCATTGTAGTTGAATTATGAGAAAAATCTGGATGTGTTTCTGAGGATGGGGTATGCCTTGATGTAGCAGGACGATGGAGGATGTATAATTGTGGGGCCCAAACACCCTCTTGGGCTCCTGGACCGTGAGAAAAGATATAAATGACATACAAAATTTTTAAAGAAAAAATACAGGGAATTTGTATTTCTGACAGCCCAGAATTATTGCTTGATTTTCTGACTTCAACTCAGCTTTGCGTTGCAGGTAAACAATGTTAGGTTCAGCCATGGCCGATGACTGATTTTCAGGTTTTGTGGTCTTTGAAATATTAGTACTTCTTGGAAAAGACTTGCCGGGCTTGCTGATCCTCGGCGCAGACTGCGGAGGACGATGTATTTGCAGAAGCCTTTTCAAATGAGAGGCTCAATGTGTGAGACTTGCGCGTGTGGTATGTAAAAATTACCAATGTATAGATGACTGTTTTTATCCCCGAGTGTTATTTCTCAAAGAGCATAGAGTAACCTTGATGTGGTTTCGTTTGGGGAACTGTTCTGCCATAGACCATAATATGGAGAGTTGTGGTCATATGAATGCAATTTATGTTGCTGATTGTATCTTTCATGTTACTGTGCATGTAGATGTTTTTTTGTTGTTTTTTTTTTACCTATATTAATATTATTTGTTTCCCTTTGGTTCTTTTCTAGGGAAGTGTATGTACAGATTCACAAGATTCTTGCTGTCCTTCCCTTCATATGTGTACTAGAGAGATGAAGACAGTATTTACATGTATGAATTCTGTTGTATGATGTAGTTGACGTTGCTCAAATTGCTTGTATGATAGTCCAGCAGATGTTTCTTACGGTGATAAGCCGCACGTTTCTTTTCACTTTGTGTACAGCAGTGCATGTATACTTCAGCATATATTGCCCCTCCCAACCCCTTCCACTCTTCCTTTTCTACATCATTTGTTCTTTAGTGTTTGAAAAGATTTAATCAGGCAATATTTTAATGAAAACTCCAGTTACACTTTCTTTCATTATCCCTCTCTCTCTCTCTCTCTCTCTCTCTCTCTCTCCCCCTCCCCCTCTTTCCTTCTCTCTCTCTGTCCCTGTTCAGTCTCTAATTTTGTTCTCTACCTTGTACCTACCTACATAGCACATGTGCTGTAGTGTATATGAATGAATCCAGGCGGTGACACACTCACTGAGGAATATGGACACTTAACTGCTCTCTGTCTGTCAGCCAGATGGTAGAATGTGTGTGTGTGTGTGTGTGTGTGTGTGTGTGTGATCCATGAATGGCAAGTCTTGTCCATAGTAATGCTTTGCAGAATGGAGCTTTCACCAGAGTGAAGGAAAAAAGTTAAAACATACCCTCTCAAAACAACTGCAATATGAAAATAGTGGGACTTTTTTTTCACTAAATTGACATGGTTGAGTGCGTTTATTCTGAACAAAATTTTCTTTTTTTAAAAAGCCTGTCAAGTAAGGGGTGCCCTTTTACACAATTCAGAATTTTTTTTTTTCATTTTGGACAGTTCTGTGTTTTTAGATTATAATACCGGAAGATATTATGAGTAAGGTTTTTACTTTTCATGCTTTTTTTTTTTTTTTTTTTTTTTTTTTTTTTTTTTTTTGCATTCTCACCTCTTTTGAACAGGCTAATCCTTGACAATGTTGCTTTTGAGATGTCTGATTATGCCCTGACTCAGTTGTTTGGGGGGGGGGGGGGGGGGGCTAGGCTGCTGGCTCTGCAGCCAGTTCTGTGGATACCTTCAGGCTTAATGTAGCAATGAACGCCATGTTTTGAATACTGCTTTGCAGAACAATCATTTTAAAGAGTGTCTGCGCTTTTTGATTCATCGCAGATGATACAGTTTCTCAAAGACTTGGAAATAAGTTTTGTTAGATTTCAGTTTGATGCGTCATTCAGGTTTTCACAATACACATCTGTCTACATTTTCCCTTGTCTATTCTGTAGTGTGTGTGTGTTGTTTGTGTAGGTGTTTAGTTCTGCTGTGTGTGTGTTTTTGGTGTGTTTGCATGATTTTATTTTCTGTGTTCATTGAAAGGGAAAAAAAAAAAACAAACAAGAGAAAGAGAAAGAGTCGAAAAAAAGGAATTTGCTTTCAGAAGTCTTCTTTGAGTTACTACATACTAGACCGACATTCCTTACTCTGCAGAAACAGTCTGAAGTCTAGAAGTAAGACTTCTCTTATTTCAAAGTTGTGTTAAGTATTGAGCAGCGATTGTTTTGTCCTTCGCTTTTCTTTCCTTAAGACGTGGGCTAAGTTATAGCTCATCCCTTTACCTGATTAACTTCTATGTTTGTTTGTTTTTTGTCACTTCTTGGACACGGCATAGCTTTGCACTGTAGACTTGAGTGGAACATTCACAGCAAGCCTGTTGCACCTCTGCCACACTTGCATATTTCTGTATAGTACTGTGCTCCGTGTGATAAACTAAATACGGTGTAGTTGTGATTTCCATGATCTCAGGCATCTTTCTCTCACCCTTCACCTAACTGAGAATGCGTTTTTATTTTTTCCGGCATGGACAAGAGCAGGTTATGGTTATGTTTCTATTGTAGAAAAAGAAAACGAGAGACGAACTATGTGTGAGTTAGTGATGTTTGGCAGCTATGAAAAAGAAGTCCATTGTTGAAGTCATTTGTATTGCTCTCCATGACTCCTTGCATGCAAGCTCCTTGAGACGTGTGTAATTAATCAAATCTTTGCTTTGCACACACATACTTTGTAGACTGTGACTGGGACATATATAATCTGTATGGTTTAGGGCTTCAGCATTTCCAAGACAACAACAACAAAAAAAGAGGGAATGAATTACAGTAGCACAAAGAAAAGTTCGGCGCTACCATTTCCTTGGTTATTGTGAATGATAACCAGTTGTTTTTCAACCAGTTTTATCACATTCTCTGTTCATAGACCTGGAGTAAGTATAAGTGTGAGGGAATTCTGTTAGTGTTGGGTATCTGTTCCAGAGAGTGTTGGTAGTTGTGATTGTCTCTGCCCTCCAACAATTTTCTGTGATGGATAATTTTTTTTCTCCTGTTTTGATAGATTGCCTGGTAGGTAAAATGCAAAAGTTACATGGTATTGCTGAAGGGTTGTCTGCATCCTTACGTGTGCGTGTGTTTTCTCATACTAGGTGCTTTAAATGTGATAGTAATTCTGCAAGGTGTTCATGGAAAGACATTTCATGCTAAAACTCATGTAGTGTCTGCTGTGTGTTAGGGGGGACAACCAACAGCAAAGATCGGAAAAACTTGCGCATTAAATTTAATAATCATGAAAAGGAATCGGTAATTTTCCGTCTTTGAGATGGAGGCAGGATGGGGAGTAGGGGATATAAGGGAACAATCTTGAAGTTTGCTGTGTTAGATATCATGTCAGAATGTTAAATGGGTTTATGATACACTTTTCTTTCTCATTATTCAAAACTTACATGAATGACCATAAGGCTGCAGTTTTTTTTTGTTTTTTTTTTTTAATCTGCCTTGTTGGAATGCATGGAGAACAGGTTTACAGTTTGGCTGACTGCAGTGGTCTATGGCTCATCCAATTGTCCATTGTACATGCTCCTTTTTCTGCCTTTTTTCATCATTTTGTTGTTGTTGAACAGTTTTTCTTCTTTTTTTTAAAGGTTTTGTGGTTTTTAAGTGATGTCTTTCACTCTCACTCTCTCTCACTTACATACACACATGCATACACACACATGCACGCGCACACACACACGCACACGCATGCACACACACACACACACACACACACACACACACACACACACACACAAGCGCCCTTACACTGGAATCATTCTGAACAGGTAGACACTGACAATTGCAGTTCACAGTCATTGAAAATTATACAGGGGCAATTTTTCTTTTCTCACCAACACAACAAGAGGGCATTATGCTGAACATTATAACAGAAGCATGTCTTATCGAAACTCTCAACAATGTTATGTTTGTGCAACAAGCGCACTGCTTGAACTCAAGTTAGAATATTGTGCCCTTATTCTTAAGACAATCTGAAAGCATCCAGAGAACAAAAAATCACAGATATCCAAATAACATCTCCCTCTCAACTGATTAAAAAGGCTTGTAACAAATGTTCCATCGCTGTTTATAATTTTCTATCCCCTACAGTATTGACATTTGTATAACAGTTTTACTGCACACATCACATGAAAATGATTTCTCACAAGTATGGAGTACCTTGTGTTTCTTCAAATAATATGCCCGTTAAAAAAAAAAGTCTCACTGCACACATTACATGAAAATAAATTCTTATGAGTAGACCAGCTGTCACTGTCAAGTGATAACCAACACCTTTGAAGGGAAGGGTGAAGTGAGGGTGGAAGTATTTATCTCCTTGGCTAGTTGTTTGTGCTGGAAGAAGTAATCCATGACTGAAAAACTTCGATAACCTCACAACCATGACTGACATTGGCTGCAAGGCTCAGTGGAGGGAGAAGACAACACTGATGCACTGACCAGTTTTCTGTTTTGAATTCCAAGATGACATGCACGTCACTAGGGGAGAAAGACAAAAGGTGGAAACAAATGTCATCCACGAATCATGATTTCCTGAATAGAGGAAAGGAAACAATTGTCCTGATTCTGACCTTGTGGGGTATGCTTTTTATCCTTTGTTAACTATTACAAAAAAAAAAAAAAAAGCCAATTAAAAAGCCTTTCACTGCAACATTTTACCAGATCCCATCAGTCTCCATTGCCACATGTGGGCACACACAAAAGGAAGAAAAGCAACCTGTTTTCATTACATTCAGAATAATGATGCTCCCTTTTGTGGCTGGTACCAAAAAAAATTCCCTCCTCGTTTTTTTTTTTTTTTTTTTTTTTTTTTTTTTTTTTTCGTAAGATGCCATCTTGTCTGATACTTATCTTAGTTGCCTGTTTTGACGAAACCCAAATTGGGTTTCTTTCTTTTATTTATTAATCAGAACAGAGGAAATTATTCTAATTGTTCGAGATGTCTGTTAATTCAAGATGAGATGGTGACACCAGAGTTGAGAATTCTCTTGATGTCTTTTGTTTCTGCTCCACCTAAACATAAGCATGGACTGGGTAGTGGAAGCCTACATTTTTCTTTTTCTCCAGAGGTTGTAGTGACAGCAGGTGTCCTTATTTAAAATGGTCTTCTCACTTTGCAGGGATAATATAGCTGTGTAAGAATACTTTTGTTTTTTTTTGCGTAGTTCCAGTATATTGTATCTTTGCCCCTTTTTGCAGGGTGAATGTGGCTTAATTTTTTAAGGCTTCTTTCACATTCAAAGTTGGCCATGTCAGATGATGTGTGTACATGTTTAGTTTGAACTGTTTTACATCACAGATGGAAAGCATGTAATACTAGACATTGGTGTTGAAGTATGAATGCAGCCTAATTTTTAAATTGCCCATGTCCTGTCCTGTCCTATCAAACATCTGTTTTGGTTTGTAGTTCATCTAATTTGTATTCTTTGGCTGTATCTTTGTGGTTCTGTCATTGAATTAGCATGATTTTACCAGAATTGCAGATTTTTTTTTTTTTTTTTTACGTATAATAGTACTGAAATGACAGTTGAAGTTCATTTGATTTTGCTTTTGTCTTTCTCACTCTTCTTTGTCTTTCTTTTGTTTCTGTTATGTTTATTACGCATTGTAATTAAAACAACAGTGAGAACAAAGTGTAAAATGTATATTCCCCAAAACTCCCTACTTTTGTCTCTAATGCATTGTGACACTAGTGCCACGTCAGTTAATTGTGTGCATCTATCAGGGGTCGGCATGAGCAGTGTAGCCCAGTCAACAGTGCGGTCTGTGAATAAATGCTGTTCAAAGTGGTGGTTGACTTTGCTCTCCCTTTCTTTTAATGTAACCAGTCGTCAGCTCTTGTTTTCTTTCTGTCTGTCTGTTCTTTTTCTCTGTTCTTCTCTGTGCACGTGTGTATTCAAAGTAAGTCAAGAGGGAACGCATTTTGCTTGGGCACTTTGTTGCATTGTGTCTCAACAAATGCAGTAAATCTCTGAATGTGTGGCTCTCGGAACTGCTACATCAATACAGACCTATCGTCTATCAAATTGCTCTTTACTGATGATTCAGCTTGTCATTGTTAAACGAGCTGGGATGATAGCTGCCTTAGAGCATGTTTGCCTTACATTAAGTGCTCATTAAAGGATAGCGTTTTCCCCCTTCCACCCTCCCTCCCCATGTAAATTTACACATGTTAGAGAAATCTTTGCTATCTATAGCTGTAATCCCTGCCCATGCATGATTTTGATTTCAAAAGCTTTTTTCAGTATTCTTAAAACAACGACAAAATTGCCAATAAATTATCACACAACATGATCACAAAAAAAGATAATTTGTCATTCCTACACACAGTGTATGCATGAGATATGCTCAACACCTATGACGAAACTGCTTGTTGTTTCACTAACTGTAGAGGCCTGGAGTGTTGGAGGATACTCATGGCATAATGAATTGATCCTTTACAAAATCTAATGGCTGGGTCTTTGTGGAGGACACTAACGCTGTGACGGGTTAATCCTTTGCATCAGTACAATGGATTAGAGGTCTGCTCAAGACCCAAAGTGTGCATGATGTGTGTGATGGACACAAATGAAGTGTGATGGACACACACTACCAGGGCTCCTACCAAAAATAGTACTCCCTACAAGCGTAGGCCATATAATTTTTGATCCTGCTACTCCGTAGATTTCAGCGAAGTGTTGAAAATGATAACCTGTTGGAAAATGATAAAGGTTTGTTATTGTTTTTGTTGTTGTTTGTTTAATCGGGAGAAGAAAAGTGCCCGTGGAATCAACGAAGTGTTGCTCACATTTTCGATTTTTAGTAGATCATGTGAACTTGTAGAGATGGGACAGTAGCAATTCTACCACCAACATAAACGGCAAAATAATGTCATTGTGCGGTGGGAAGAGACAGCAGAAGTGAGATAAGGCAAAGTTGCTTATAGCGCAGCCGACCACAAAGGGCCATACAAGGGCTGCCAACATGTTGAAGTCAACACACAAGTCATTTAATTTTAGAAAAAGAAAAAAAAAATTCATGTAGTCTGCTGTAAAATGTTTATCCTCACATCATACAAGTCCCAATACTCTAAAAGAATGTTTCACTTTATGTGGTACATGACATGGAGTGCACCACGGAGCTCCTTCACGTTTTAAAAGATAATGGGTGTAAAAGGAATGGCCTGTATGCAAACAGCATAAAACTTTCTTCTTTACGGACGCCTCGGAAACACGGTAAAAACTGTTTCAGGTTTGGACGGATTTTAAACAGTTTGTTATCAGTCTGCGATTTCCATTCCCCTTGTCAGAGGTCTTTGACATAAGCCTGGGTTTGGGGTTTCAGATTAGTGTGAGCTGAGGGATAGACAATCTGCTCAACTCTTCCTTTGTAGCAGAAGTGAAGAGATTGGCCAGAGCAATACATTAAGAAGAGGTTGACCAGAGCAATATAATGATGAAAGAACAAGTCGGGTTACTCTGTTCCTTGCCTCATCAAAATTTCTTTCTTTGAAAAGGTTTTCAAGCAAAATTAATGGTCGCGCATGTAACTGGGCTGAAAAAGGACGACAAACCACTTTGCGTTGGATGTAAACATTGAAAACGAGTTCTATCTTTCTTCTTCTTCTAACGAGTCATTCCGACACCCCGTCCACAGCCACAGCCCGGTCGGCCCCGCCGCAGCCCCGACACCGGCAATCCAGAGGGAGCAGTCAATATCAAGTCGTCTAGAGGCAACCCGCCGGAGAAGACACTGCACTGCCGCCGAGTCTCTTCAGTGGTGTTCAGTAGCGCCTGTTCTGATCTAACATACGCAGGGCACCACCTATTAAGCCCCCTACTGACGACAATAATTGCGTAGTTGCGGAGTCGGCTGAGTGAGCTCTCCCTCCCTCCGGAGGGCGCCACCACGTCCGTCCAACGACAGCCTCTATGGATCTGCCGATATCGGTGACCTCGACGGAACCCAACCAAAGCCACAGACGTGGAGAGGACATCGAAATTGAGGTCACTATGAGAGCAGGGCATGAAGGCCACAGAATTTGAGACAGTGTGTGTGTGTGTGTGTGTGTGTTGCTGATCGATGAGAATGAGGATGATAAAGATGATGCTACGGATTTCAATTTTGGTCTGAGACTACATGATAGGGCTTTAGTCTACGCTTCCTTTCATAATATATATCCCGCGTCAACCAGGCCCGAGAAATATAGGCACCTGCAGTGTTGGTCAGGAAATTTGAGCAACACTCTCAGAAACGCATCCATTAAGTGATGAAACTCGACTGTGTGGTCCCAGTCTTCCCAACTGAGTCCGCAGCAAACTCAACTCTTTGGTAGGAGCCGGTCGGGGCAGAAAAAACCACGTGACTGATTGGATTCGAATCCACGACCTCCCAGCCGGGAGTCCGCGACGCTAACCACTTCGCCCACGGCGGCTGGTGAAAACAGCACAACTTAACGGGTTTTCTTTTCGCGACCTGTATCTCATGGATGAAGTCACAGGATATCCGCGAAGCACTCCTCACAGAATGCGTGAGTTAGGTCTACTAGACACCCTGGCCCACACTATACTGGGTTGCTCCCCCCCCCCCCCCCCCCCCACCCCCCCCCCCCCCCCTCAACCCCTCCTCCCGCCCCACTCCTCACCGTAGCGTTGTCATGGGGCTATACTGACTTGCAGGACGTGCAGGCCACAATGTGATAATGCCCATGTAGTGAGGTGAGCTGCCAAACGAGGTGCCATCAATGTTTTCGCCGTGTTTTCAACGTGACTGAACTTTACACAGATTTACAGTCACTCAAGTTCTTTTCAGAAGATAAATGTCCCGCGAATGTCCGTCAAGGCAAAGTGATTATCACTTACCATCAAATTGCCATATCTTTAGAAAGACGTCCAACTTCTTGACCATTATGTAAGATGTGATCGATAACCAGTCAAAAGTTCTATGCCTGGGCTTTGGCTGCTGATTTTTCTTCCTTATTTGATTGCAATGGCTGGCCAGGGACAATCATCTTGAAAGAACTTGATCATACCGAAACTTCACCAGCTCCAAGAAAAGAAAAAAAAAAAGGACAGCTGGACAAGAGTTTCTTTCTGGTACATTCTGAAAAATTCCCAATCGTTCAGCCATCGCAAGTTGGAGCAGCACAAGCCTCGTGCACTGCCTGCGAGCTAGATCTGAAAATCCCTGGGCGGACTTCATGATGTGACAGATGGTTGAGTTTCGATCAGACGTGTAACACTACAATGAAAAATTATACTGACCGACGTTAATTCATGCTGATAAATTTCACTAATTGTGTCACACATTACGCACTGAACATTTAGTTTCGTTTAGACATGCGACACAACAATAAAGAATCATACTGACAGATGGTAATTCATACTGATCAATTAATTCCCTAATTGAACTCAGAAATGATGAAGAGAGTAAACACTAACAGTGTGTCTGGACTCGCAGCGACGTAACGGCTTGTTCACTGGTCACTATCTGTAGATCCCCAGAGTATGATGGGTCGTTATTTTTTATATTATTATTATTATTATTATTATTATTATTATTATTATTATTGTGAATACTAGATATCTACAGCTGCTGACACGGTACCGTTTCCTAAAAAAAAAAAAAATAAATAAAAAAAAAGTAGTAAATAAGTATTTAAGTCATAAAGAGTATAAGTACTAGACATCCGCGCCTGATAATAAGGGGCTGTTCCTTAATTCAAAAAAAAAAATAAATAAATAAATAGAGAGAGAGAGAGATTAATTTTTTTTTTCACACAGAGTAAACGTACTGAACTCAGGCAGGCGGCAGTAATTTGATGGTTCTCAAAATAACGTGTTACAAGTCGCCTTCAGCTGATTGTGAGAGGTGGTTCCTTCTTCTCGCCCTCTCGGCTCCATGGAGAGTCCCTGGGACACCAAGCTGAAGATCAGGTCACCAGGTTTTCACAACTCTGTCGGTTGTGTGCTGAAGCCTGGGTGTCGGCGAGTATTTTATTTTCATATAATAATAATAATGAATACTTATATAGCGCCTATTCTCGGGTAGAGACCAAGCTCTAAGCGCTTTACAATCAACACACGTTTACACAACGGGCTGCCTACCTGGGTAGTGCCGACTGAAGAGCTGCCAACTGGCGCTTCATTCAGTCGTTTCCCGTGTCATCCAGTCAATATCGTTCAATATCGTTCACTCAGTTTCCTTACTTCCTCCATTCTTTCAATCTCTCACGCAGGGTGCATGCTATGTACAACGTGTCATCCATACCAACGGCCGAACTGGCCTTCTCTTCCGAAAGTTGGTGATGGGATTTTACGTGTGTGCAAGATGTTATGCGTGCGTTCACACACGGAACCTCGGTTTATAGTCTCATTCGAAGGACTGTATGGGGAATGGAGTCAGAACCAATGTTAACTCCGAGGGAAAAATCCCCCTGTACCGAAATTCGAACCCGTAACCTCAGATCACGAGTCCGGCGCTCTACCAACGGAGCTATTCCGGCCCCCCATATCCACTCCGCAATTTTTTTTTAGTCCATTACATTTCGTTCTTTAGCAAAATGTGAATCGTTAGACGCCTGAACTGATGGTGATGGGTAGTTCCTTTCCCCAAAAGTACATTAGTAGACATCTGCAGCAACGGGGTGTTCCTTAACAAGTGTATTACAAATTTTAAAAGGAATTTTAAGTAACACAGCCGGATGACACGGACAAATAAAATTACAGGACAAAACACTTGGGCTGATGTAACGGGGTGTTCCTTCACAACAAATGTTTGTTTGTCCGTGTTAGTCGGCGGAGTTACTTAAAATTCTTTTTTTTTTTAAATGTGTTTCAGTTTCCACCTGCAGTCCCTTCGCTTTGCAACTAAGTGCAACAAGTCGCCGGCAGATGATGGGTACGACTTGTTCCTTCACATAACATGTAGATTACAGGACAACTCTGGCCGATGGCGATGGCTTAAAATGTTTCTTCAAGGGCTAGGCGCATATTTCTGGATTCTTATGGCTGATGGCAAGGGATTGTTCTTTCCCCAACAGTTTGTTACTAGGCATCTGCGGTCCGTTGGTGATAGGTTCTTCCTTCACCGAAAGTGCTCTACTCTACACCTAGGCTGACAGTAACAGGCTGTTTCTTTACAAAAAAAAAAAAAAAAAAATGGTTTGGACACACCAGCCGCCGAGGTGCAGTGGTTAGCGTCACGCATTCACGGCTGTGAGGTCGTGCGTTCGATTCCTTCATAGCCATTGATATTTGTGGGGGATTTCACCCCAAGACTGGTGTCTATCCAGATATGCGATTGCTATGGGTACAGTTGGGAATACTGGAACGACACGGTCGAATTTCATCCGCTTAAGGGAGTTGCTGACACTTCCCGACCAACACTGCAGGTGTATCCCTCGGGCCTGGTTGACGCCAGGAAATGGTATGAAAATTAGCATATAGTACAGCCCTATCGTACAATTTCAGACTACAGTAGAACTACATAGCATCATCTTTATTTATCATCCTCATCTTCATCAATCAGTGTTAAAAAAATCAAACAGTTCCAAGCTCTGTAGCCCTCTATGCCCTACTCTCAAGATGATCTTATTTTCGGTTTCCTCTTCACGTCTATGTCCTTGGTGAATTCGTGCGGAGGCAGCCAGTAACGACAAGTTCATGGGGACTTTCGTTGGACGGATGTGGTGGCGCCCTCCGGATTAAACTGGGCAGCGGTGCAGTGCCTCCTCTGGTGGGTTGCCCACTGGCTATTCTGTGGATTGCCGATGCGGAAGAGAGACTGGGTGTACAGTAAGTATGGACGAAAAGCCTGAATGAGCGGCTTGGGTGTATGTTAATACCGCTGGAGGGGCACAGACGAGTCATGCAGCACAAAATAAAAGATAAATACATAAATGAATAAAAGTGTACTCGGCGCATACGCATGATGGTGACGGGTTTTTTCTTCAAAACGCGCGCGCGCGCACACACACACACACACACACACACACACACACACACACATGCGTGCATGCACGCGCACACACACACACACACACACATGCGCGCATGCATGCACGCGCGCGCACATATATACACACGCACGCGCACATACACACACACGCACGCACGCACATGCACACACACGCAAACTAGTGTAGGTCGCTGAACATCCAAGACAAGACAACGTTTAATGTGAGCTCAAAAGCAAGTTGCGTGTGTGTGTGTGCGTGCGTGCTTTGTGTGTGTGTGTGTGTGTGTGTGTGTGTGTGTGTGTGTGTGTGTGTGTGCGCGCGCGCGCGCGCGTGCGTGTGTGCCTGCGTGCATGTGTGTGTGTGTGTGTGTGTGTGTGAACGAACAAATTTCAAATGTCACATAATTAAATGGATTTCATACGATGACAAACTTTTTGCTTCCATACCTGTTTCCCTCCATTACGCTTATGTGTTCCTTTTGCAAGGGACTGTATCTCCTAAGAGATTCAAATCAGGACACGCACATACAAATGAATTTCAGGCGTTGATTTGATGGACAACGCTTGACGCAGAAGACGGCAGAGCTGATCACTCTTGCTGACCCTAAACTTGTCTCCCCTGCCTGAATCCAAAGCGTAGGACTTTTTTTCTTTTTTTTTTTTTTTTTTTTTTAACAT